>CAJHNH020008223.1:460447-472947 GCA_905116865.2 Candidula unifasciata | reverse complement strand
CTGACATCGATTTGACATAAACATGTGGCGCAGGTTATGTGCTGAACACGCAAAACATTTTATACGTGCATGCTGTCCTGAATATTATCTTTCAGTGACAATGAATAATATACACCCATGATTCTTCCCCTGGGGTTATAAATCCCCTCTTTATGTGAACACATTAAGTGAGCACATGGTGGGCACACAAAACGTAACAGCATAGCTGCATATGTGGGCATCATTTCCCACAGTCCAAACTCATGTTTTGGTTGATGGTTGAAACATTATAATTTCATTACATTTCAGTACACAAGTCTTATTTTATAAACATGAAAACATACACTAAAAACATGTGGCACAAACATACAAGAAATAGAAATGGTTTGACAGTTCCCTAACTGAGATACTGAATACTCACAAAGAACTATTTCAAGCAGAATGCGTAGACAAATTAGGAAAAGGTAGAACAGGCTTTAGCTAACTCCCTAACCTATGTATACAATATTGAAAATAATTGTACAAGCTTACCTGGGATATTCCAGCAATCGCCAAACCAGAATCAAACAATCAGAATTACCTCTAATGTCGACCTGTTTGTTGCTCATGTCATCGATTATAACCGGAATTCCAAAGGCTAGTATATTAATACCTCTATCTGTCTGCAAGGTTAAACCCCTCCCTTTACTAGATTCTACTCAACCCTCCAGGAGATGCCCTAAGCCACGCCCCTGAGGTACCTAGCAGATCAACATTGTTATCAATGGGCCTGTCACTCAAAGTAAACGGCCTACAGTACTACCTTGACCAAGATCAGACATTCTAATTGGCAACCATCTGTTCTCCTGAGAATTTCACTGACATGTGTGAAACTCCAGCTACTAGACGCCATCATGTCTACCAGTCCACTTAATTCCCCTGATCTAGTCTGATGAAAAGGCCCCACTCAGTCTGGGTTATGTAACCTTTATGACACTAAAGTCGGGTTCAGGGGAGTTAATCTCAGGTGTGATACTAAGTTATTTCCCCCTTTACTCGCCTCTACAGTCTGTGGACAGGAGATAATTATGACACTGGCTGGTGAATCTCTAGCTAAGGTAGTATTAGGTAATATTACACAGACTAGGTTGCTTTGTCTGGCCAGAGATGGGAAAACAAAGTTTAAATAATTTTCAAATCCCTTGTAGTGGTTTTAGAACAATATTAGGCTCAGTGCATATTGCTTATACTTCTTTGTCCTTCTCTGAACATACGAAATTATTAAACACAATATAACTTCTGAGACCACTGAGGTTATTTCGTCACAGTCTGCCATCCAGACTGCGATTTTATGATCCCATGGTATCAAACATTTTAAGTATCAGCCCGGAATGGATAAACGGCCCACAGGCACGCATGACAGCTACCCATAAATAGGAAGTGTGACGTCATGCACAAAAACCTGATGCACCTTATGTTGATTATGGCAACTGTATTCGACCAGAAATGTTCAAGGATGCTTGCTGGCTGTTTCAACTTTATAGACTAGCCGCTCTTTGTGCTATATTTTAAATCACCATTAAACTGAATTCGGATTTCATCGAGGCATATAACGTTTGATCTAATTTAGACTAGAGCCTCTTGTAGCTATATGTATTCTGCCCCAGCAAAGCGAAATAAGGTCACACATGAAGTATTTGTAAAGATTTGTTTGACAATGGAGCAATGTAAAGGAAATTTATTTCGGGAGTTTTCCTTAGGCAGTCAGTCTAGTAAACAATCCTCCAGAGTTTCGAGAGGTCCAATTCCAATTCCTTTTGAGAAAAAAAAAAATGAAAAGCTCGACCACGTTCTGACTGCTGCTAGCTAGTCGAGGCTGCTAGCAGTCTCTGCCTATATTTGTGGTCTGGGTTATTTGAGTCACTTTCGTGACTGAATTTTAGTGTTTGTGCCATTTCTGGGCTTGAAGCTTCTTCGAGGGGTCAGATTTTCGTCGGACTTGTCAAATGTAAATCTGTGTCAGATTTTCCGCCAAGATGTCGGAATTTTGTCCCATAAGATGGTACACTTGTTGTTAGAGGCGTCTCCTCAAAAATAAAATCTATCAAAAGTTTATGTTATTAGCATCAGCATTCTGACTAAACGTCCGCCTTGCCTTTCCTCTGAGCCTTGAGCATCTGGCAGAACTCCTTGTCATTCCCCGCTGCATCAGACTGGGGGGGGGGGGGGGGCTAAATCAAAGAGCCTGTACTGAATACTGTTGGTTACCGCCGTGGTGGTGGGAAAAAAGAAATTGGAGGGGTGGGGTAGACGCACATAGCAACAAGACTGAGATACGAACGCATTTGCATATAGCGGCGAGCACATATCTTAAAGGTGAGTCGCCGTGGCGTAGGTGGCTAGACGCTTGCCTGCTGATTGGAAGGTCGTAGGTTCGCGTCCTGACGATGCCCAACTTTTCTTAAGGAATGACCTTCACTCCCAGGTTTAGTGGGTACCAGATGCATGCCTGGGAAGGAAAGATGGCCTGCGTGATGCTGACCATATGCTGATTGGTCTATAAGAATATAGGTTTAGCCAATTAGTAGTTATGACCCGAGCAGCATCTCCCTTATTTCCGCCCACCACCCCACCCCTTTTTTCCCCTCCCTACAAGCATAGACCCTCACGCAACACCTGACGATCAGACTTCTTCACGCTGGCGTGTGAATGAATAAGAGGCAAAGGGACACCTAAACGATTAAAGATCGAAGAAGTCACTGAAAGCTTAAAACCACACAACGCCACCGCATACCAAGCAATCGAGTGTGCTCTTGCTCAGATGTCTATTATACGTTAAACTGTGACGCTTAGTTTACACTCCCCCCCCCCCCCACCCCTTTTCCCAATTACTGTCGGTATTTAAATTTTTTCGTGTGTGGTGTGGACAGCAGGGTCTTTAAGTCTGAGGATTTATGGTTGAGTGGTCAGTGCTGTCGCCACGAACTGTGCAAAAAGATGTTGTTTTTGCCCTACCAGGTAATCCCCCCCCCCCCCTTCCACAGACTTACCAAGGATTTGAAGCTGGTTCTCCAGCATGGGAGCTCAGCGTTATTTAGAGGTTTGATGATCCGCCAAGCACATAATGTAATGTTTTACCAGGACAGTTCCAAGTGAATTATTAACAATGTCATGGTTTGCTCAGACAGTTCTATTTAAATCAGCAACAATGTAATGCTTTACCGAAATAGTCTACAAGAATTAAACAATGTAATGGTTTCTTCAGACAGTTTTATATAAATCAGCAACAATGTAATGTTTCACCAGAACAGTTCTAAACGAAGTATTACCAATCTAATGGTATATTGAGACAGTTCTATATAAATCAGTAACATTGTAATGTTTGACTAGGATGGCCTGAGACAATGTTTGATGCGTTGGCGATGTTCACAGTTGAGCTGGTAATGCAAGTCGTTGACTAAGATGGTCTAAGACAATGTTTGATGCGATGGTGTTGTTCACAGTTGAGCTGGTGATGCAAGTCGTTAACTAAGATGGTCTAAGACAATGTTTGATGCGATGGTGTTGTTCACAGTTGAGCTGGTGATGCAAGTCGTTAACTAAGATGGTCTAAGACAATGTTTGATGCGATGGTGTTGTTCACAGTTGAGCTGGTGATGCAAGTCGTTAACTAAGATGGTCTAAGACAATGTTTGATGCGATGGTGTTGTTCACAGTTGAGCTGGTGATGCAAGTCGTTAACTAAGATGGTCTAAGACAATGTTTGATGCGATGGTGTTGTTCACAGTTGAGCTGGTGATGCAAGTCGTTGACTAAGATGGTCTAAGACAATGTTTGATGCGATGGCGTTGTTCGTAGTTGAGCTGGTTGTGGAAGTCGTCGAAGAAGATAATGCTGCTCTCATCCAACACGCCGTAGAGGTCACTGGGTATAGCGTGTACCTGACCTTTCTCGACAAGCGCAATCACTCGCTTCCGGTTCATGGCGGTCACCGAATGGCTGGCGAACTGAAGAACAGAAATAAGTAAAGTAAAGGACCCTTTTCCATGACTTACAGACATATTGGGTATATAGGGCTAGACCTGTATTTTACAGACCAATCAGCACTTGTAGGTGATGTTGTCAGCATCACACCAGCCGCCTTCACTTCCTAGGACTGTACCTGGTACCCACTTACGGCTGGGTCGACCTGGGATCCAAGCTCATTTTTAAATACAGTCCGAGCCTCGTCAGGAACCGAATCAACGACCTTTTGATCCGCAGGCCAGAGTCTAGTCGCTAGACCACGGGGGTCCCGAAGATAACAAATATATATATTCAAATATAAATACATTCTAAAAGATATGAACTCACTGGACAATAAGGTAGCAAACTGTATCTTCTCCACCCGTGGATGCTTTCTCAGTGACTCAATGAGTATGCTCAGGAAGATAGAGATGAGCTGGGTCTGAAGACAGTGGTTGGAGTCTCTGAAGCCTTTGGGCTAGCAACTATCAAGTTTCAAATTAGTGGTAAGGCATGCAAGGAAATGAGCAAGCGGATAGACTTGTAGTTAAAGCTACTCTGTAGGTCGGATGAGCCATGAATCAGGCGCATATTCTCAAAGCTTTAACGAGAAGTAACACGTTTGCAAGAACCAAATGATGACTGTTAATCTGAAACCATGACCAGACTGCAAGAACAGCATGTCTAAAACGGTGTGGCCAGATAAGAGTACTGTGCAGGAAGCCAAAGAAGAATAAGAAACCTGCACAGAAGTGGTATCGTCAGCGGCTAAACGCTGCGGTATTTACTGAGGAGGTGATGTGAGCACTAATGGGACTGAGTGGTTCGACGTGCAATGAGGATAATATGTGGACTAACTAACTAACTAACTAACTAACTAACTAACTAACTAACTAACTAACTAACTAACTAACTAACTAACTAACTAACTAACTAACTAACTAACTAACTAACTAACTAACTAACTAACTAACTAACTAACTAACTAGCTAGCTAGCTACCTAACTAACTAACTAACTAACTAACTAACTAACTAACTAACTAACTAACTAACTAACTAACTAACTAACTAACTAACTAACTAACTAACTAACTAACTAACTAACTAACTAACTAGCTAGCTAGCTAGCTACCTAACTAACTAACTAACTAACTAACTAACTAACTAACTAACTAACTAACTAACTAACTAACTAACTAACTAACTAACTAACTAACTAACTAACTAGCTAACTAACTAACTAACTAGCTAACTAACTAACTAACTAACTAACTAACTAACTAACTAACTAACTAACTAACTAGCTAACTAGCTAACTAACTAACTAACTAACTAACTAACTAACTAACTAACTAACTAACTAACTAACTAACTAACTAACTAACTAACTAACTAATTAACTAACTAACTAGCTAACTAACTAACTAACTAACTAGCTAACTAGCTAACTAACAAACAAACAAAGAAACTAACTAACTAACTAACTAACTAACTATCTAACTAACTAACTAACTAACTAACTAACTAACTAACTAACTAACTAACCAACCAACCAACCAACCAACCAACCAACCAACCAACCAACCAACCAACCAACCAACCAACCAACCAACCAACCAACTAACTAACTAACTAACTAACTAACTAACTAACTAACTAACTAACTAACTAACTAACTAACTAACCAAACTAACTAACTAACCAAACTAACTAACTAACCAAACTAACTAACTAAACTAACTAGCTAAGTAAACTAACTAACTAACTAACTAACTAACTAACTAACTAACTAACTAACTAACTAACTAACTAACTAACTAAACTAACTAGCTAAGTAAACTAAACTAACTAACTAACTAACTAACTAACTAACTAACTAGCTAACTAACTAACTAACTAACTAACTAACTTACCAACTAACTAACTAACTAACTAACTAACTAAACTAACTAACTAAACTAACTATCTAGCTAACTAACTAAACTAAACTAAACTAACTATCTAGCTGGCTGGCTGACTGAGTGACTGTCTGACTAACCAACTAACTAGCCAAACACCATCTTGTCTCGAAAAGTGAAATACGCTAACCATATTACAAGTGTACTAGAAAGAACAGTAATGGGGGGCCGGGTACCGGGTGGAAGGGGCCGGGTACCGGGTGAAAGGGGCCGGGTACCGGGTGGAAGAGGCCGGGTACCGGGTGGAAGGGGCCGGGTACCGGTGGAAGGGGTCAGGTACCGGGTCGAAGGGGCCGGGTACCGGGTGGAAGGGGCCGGGTACCGGGTGGAAGGGGCCGGGTACCGGGTGGAAGGGGCCGGGTACCGGGTGGAAGGGGCCGGGTACCGGGTGGAAGGGGCCGGGTACCGGGTGGAAGGGGCAGGGGCCGAGGCTTTGTAAAACACCTGCTACATTATACATAAATACAAGCAAAGGGAACGGTAACAAGTCGGTATCCACCGAAACCGTCGATTCCAGCTGCAGGATATTTGGCAGCAGACTACTTTGCGAATTTGACAGCCGAAAGTTCAAGAAGCGCTGACGAACTACTGAACTAGAAATTAAAAAATCACAAACAGCCAACAGAAGCATAGTCTGGTTTTGTAAAGTGTAGCCAGCTAACTTCATTCAGGTGGTTTGAGGTTTAAACAGCCCCTTGTGTTGTGTGGTTTTATTAGGCAAATTTACGTCCAGTAGTTTGCAATCACTTCTGGACGGTTGGCTTTTTTGATACCACTGTCGAAACAAACGCAAGGCGCATGGCCCGCAGCTGGGATCGAACCCGGCGTCCCGGCATTACGAAGCGTTCACATCGACTTAGCCACAGATAGCACACAGGAAGTAACCCATAATTGCTCCACTGTCCTTCTTTCTCGAGTCTGAGTCCGAAAAAGCTCAGCACAGTGCACAGGCTCTGTAGCACCGGCGAGGATCCTGAAATACTTTAGGTAGATTTTTAATTCCAAATTTTGCCAAGGCAGCGCCGTTAGGCTACTCTTTTCGATTTCCAACGATTTCCAGTTTTTACCTGCGCGACAATGCACACGGGCGTCCGATCTCACTACTCAGAGACCAGAGGAAATTACTAAAGTCCAAGTCCACGTAAAAATATCCCAGTTTTTAACTATATCAATGTGTAGATATAAAAAATGATGCAGATTAAAAAAAAAACACCCATCAAACAATAACAACACATAGACAAACAATAACAACACCCAGTAAACAATAACAACACAGAGACAAACAAAAACAACATGCAGACAAACAATACCAAACCCCAGACAAATAATTATACCCAGACAGACGATACCAACAGCAATCAATTAGACAATAATACCCTCTGACAATTAACAAAAACATCCTTTGCACGCCCTAAAAATAACAAACACAGTCACGCAAACAATAACAAGACCCAAGCAAAAATAGTAGCAGAGAAACAAACATTTAAAATACCCTAGCAAGCAATAGCAGCACACAGATTAACGACAAACATACCGAGAGAAACAATAACAAAACACAGACTCACATTAACAATATACAGAGACACAAGAACAGCACACAGAAATACAATAACAACACACGGAAAGACACAGAATAACAGCACACAGAAATACAATAACAACACACGGAAAGACACAGAATAACAGCACACAGAAATACAATAACAACACACGGAAAGACACAGAATAACAGCACACAGAAATACAATAACAACACACGGAAAGACACAGAATAACAGCACACAGAAATACAATAACAACACACGGAAAGACACAGAATAACAGCACACAGACACAATACATAGACACACAATAAAACACACAGACACACAATAACAACACACACACACACAAGATAACGATAGTCAGACATACAAACACAACACTTGGACAAACCTTAACAACACAGACACACTATAACAACACACAATAACAACACACATACACAGCATAACAACAGACAGATACACAATAAGAACACATCAACACAGAATAACATACAGACACATAAAGACAGAAAACAATAACAACAAAGGGAAACAAAATAACAAACACTGACACACAATAACAACACACCGAACAATTCAAAGACACACAAAGACAACACACAGACACACAAAAACAACACAAGACACAAAAATAACAATACAAAGACACCCAATAACAACATAAAAACATACAATAACAACTAGGGCTGTACCGAATAGTGATTTTCACTATTCGGCCGAATACGAATAGCGGGACCAACTATTCGGCAAAATACAAATACGAATACGAATAGTGCATAATGTATAAAATATATCTAAAAAAAAAAAAAAACATTCCTAATGTCAAATGTTCGCTGAAATTTTACTTCTCATAAAGTAGCACAGAATAGTCATTTTCTTCTTTTGTATTCTGAGCGCTTGAGGTTTACTGCTGCAGATATCACTCGTCTCCATTTATCTCTCTGGCTGACCCTATCTTTACAATTTGTGACACCAGTTATTTGCAGGTCTGGTTGGACATTATCTCTCGAACTTATTTTTTTTTTTTCGTCTGCCTCGTGGCCCATTCCTCTCTCAGGTGTATACAGTTTTTATTTCTCTGTCATCTGACATGCTTTCAATATGCCCCAACCATTTTAGTCTGTTAGCTCTCATGATGCCAGTGATCAATGGTGATTTAAACAGATTATGTGTTACGTTGTTGTTTCTTACTCTCCATTCCCCGCTGCTAGCATCTTTGATGGGTCCAAAAATTTGTCGTAAGACTGTCTTCAAAAACCTGTACAGCTTAGTTAATGCATGAAAGCTGCATTAGCTTTCAACAAAACCAATCGTTCTATGTTGTCAGCATTAGGCTGTGTATGCAGAAGCGGATGTAAGGTAACTACTATTCGTATTCGGCCCGACCGCAACTATTCGGCCGAATACCGAATAGTCAATAGGTCCACTATTCAGCCCCGAAGCGAATACGAAGCGAATATTTGGTACAGCCCTAATAACAACACACAAACAATAACAACACAAACAAACTTTAACAACAGCCAGACAAACCATCATAACAATCTGCGACATGTCATAATCCTGAAGGAACGATCTGGACAAGACCAGGAGCACACGCCAGCTGTTGGTGATGGCCTGATCAAACTGCTTGACCTTGTAGCCCTGCCCTAGATCTCTCTGATGGACGAAAGTCACCATCTGACAGCGCTCTTCCAGGTACCTGTTGGATACAGTGGGATCATGTTCCTTGAGTACAGTGCGGTCATGCCCGTTGGGTACAGTGGGATCATGTCCGTTGAGTACAGTGCGGTCATGTCCCTTGAGTTCAGAGGGATCATGTCCATTGAGTACAGTGCAGTCATGTCTGTTGGGTACAGTGGGATCATGTCCCTTGAGTACAGTGGGATCATGTCCCTTGAGTACAATGCGGTCATGTCCGTTGAGTACAGTGGGATCATGTCCCTTGAGTACAGTGGGATCATGTCCCTTGAGTACAGTGGGATCATGTCCCTTGAGTACAGTGCGGTCATGTCAGTTGAGTACACTGGGATCATGTCCGTTGAGTTCAGTGCGATTACGTCTGTTGGGGACAGAAGGAACATGTATGTTGAGTACAGTGCGGTCATGCCCGTTGGGTACAGTGGGATCATGTCCGTTGAGTACAGTGCGGTCATGTCCCTTGAGTTCAGAGGGATCATGTCCATTGAGTACAGTGCAGTCATGTCTGTTGGGTACAGTGGGATCATGTCCGTTGGGTACAGTGAGATCATGTCCATTGAGTACAGTGCGGTCATGTCCCACGAGTACAGTGCAGTCATGTCCCTTGAGTACAGTGCGGTCATGTCCCTTGAGTACAGAGCAGTCATGTCTGTTCGGGACGGTAGGAACATGTATGTTGAGTACAAAAGAGAATGTATGTTGAGTAAAGTAGGGACATGTATGTTAAGTACAAAAGAGAATTATGCTGAGTACAGTAGGGACATGTATGTTGAGTACAAAAGAGAATGTAAGCTGAGTACAGTTGGTACATATATGTTGAGTACAAAAGAGAATGAATGTTGAGTAAAGTAGGGACATGTATGTTGAGGACTAAAGAGAATGTTTGCTGAGTACAGTAGGGACACATCAGTTGTGTACAGTCGCAAGATAGCAGAGTACAGCAAGGACACACATCACAGGACAGTCCATAGATGCACAACTTACGTCATCAAAACGTGTCTGACAAAAGAATAATCGTCGTCAGCATAACCAATAAACACGCCAATCTTGTAATCTTCGGGTCCCAGTGGTCTAACCAAACGGGCAATATTCATGAGAATGGCTTGTATTGCTGTCCCGAATCTGGCCACCAGGTACACGCACAGGAAGGCAATGATCATGAGAGCCGCCAGAATAAGAGACGCCATCAGAAACAACCTGTGCAGACATGATTAAAATGTTTATAAGATGCTGGCAAGTAATTCCAGTTCAATTTCAATTCCTTTTGAAACAAAAATTAACCACGGTTTACCTGCTGCTAGCTCGCCGAGGCTGCCAACAGTCTGCGGTTATATTTGTGGTCTTGTTTATTTGCGCCACTTTCGTGGCTAAAGCTCTGGTATTTGCGCCGTCTCTGAGCTAAACGCTTCTTTCCTCCAAGTCAAACCGCTCACTCCCTATCCTGTGGTCAACTGTGTTTTTATTTCCCTTTTATTTCTGATGTTTTCTCCTTGGTTTCAGCTCCTTCGGATTTGGCCAGGCGTATTTCGTAGGAGAGCGAGCTTCTCAACATAACATCCTTCGAACCATCAATTATAGTTTTAAAATTACCCGTGTGGGAGAAAACAAGAATAGACCCACTGCCTACCAGAAAGCATGTCGTAAGAGTCGACTAGTTGGTAGCTTCCTTTGAAGTCGGAGTGCATCTGCCTGAGAGGCAAGGAACCAACAGTCTGCTTTCAAGTGAATCAGATGTGTGAAACTGATGCACACGCAACACTCAGGTTCTTGAGCAGGTCTGCAGTTCAGGTGTGGACGAACAACCAGAACTTTCCGCCAGAGTGTACAGCTGGTGAACGCGAAGAAGAAGAACAACAAGTTTTAACATTTTGAGTATTTTTTGGTGCGACACTGTGAGCTGTAGATTTCATACAGAGTGCGTTTTAATCTTTGTCCGCCAAAAATGTTGCCGTCGACAGCATATGCCGTTTGCAGTATTACTTGTGCCTACAAAATCAGCTCTATTGTGGACAATTTGTGCTGACAGCCTTGTGGTTGCATGTACTGGCTGAAAGTACTGCAGGTCTGACCGGAACCACTGTCTCTTTGACTTTTGCCAAGAGGTAGTGTGTAGTTTTCGCTGCATCAAGAGGCGGAGTAAGTAGGGAACGACCTGTTGCTAGAAAGTTGGGATCGCCACAAAGGGCCGTTTTATTGAGCTCTCTAGAACAGATCCATCGTTGCGAGCTCACATTTTCTTCTTGTCCTTCATCGGCTGTAAACTCCGAAGGAAAGTTTTGATTTTCGCCTCTTAACTGTATCTAGTTATGTTGCAGACCCTGAGTACTGCGTGCAGAACCGTTTTACATATCCGGCTTTTTTGTACCCAGACTGTTGATTCCTTGCATTCCGGGCCGATGCGCTCCGACTTCGAAAAAAGCGCCCAATTAGTTGACTATTGCGACATGCTTGTTCATAAGACAGAGGGTATTTTCTTGTTTTCCCCACAATGAGACCCCGGAAACAACACGGGGAATAACGGGCGTATAATCTCAGACAATTTTTTTTAAGATAAGTGACAGTTGATGTAGTGTTGCATAAGTATTGTGCTCAGAATTTGCTCAATTCAATAAATTTAGTTGCGTATCCTTTATAGGGCGTTGCAGAACCAACCCCAGCATTTTTTGGTTGTTGTGGTTTTCCTAGGCAAGTTTACGTCCAGTAGTTTGCCATTGCCCCTGGACGGTCGGCTTCTCGATACCACTATCGAAACTAACGCACGGCGCAAAGCCCGCAGTTGGGATCGAACCCAGCACCCTGGCATTACAAAGAGCCTTCTGTGACAATACGCGCGGTGACTTCAGAATGTCTTTCCTCAACCTACTTTTATTTGTGTGTATTTTGAAGTATACAGACAAATAGGGATTTGGATACATCCTTACTCTAAGTAAGACGACCACATCACACCTTTAATTCTCCTGGACCGTTGGTCATATCAAACACTAAAACTTTTTCCCAGTTGTTAAGTGTTGAGGTACAGAGATAAGACTGACCAAGCAGACTTACTGACTGGAGATTTGCACACCATTTGTTGGTGTCAGATAGTTATTCCCCCTGCCAGACCTTCAGGAACAGATAACAAGGGCTAATTGCCATTATCTCCCCCTGAGGTTACCTAAACTGGAGTGCCGGTCCGACGGTCACTATTGACACAGTGAGCGGAAAGTGTTGGCAGAAGAATTGACAAAGTCGGATTTTATTGTGATGACAGGTGAAGTAGACTAGAGGTGTGACCTGTCTTATTTGCTCTGGTCAGATGAATTGACCAGGAGACCCTAGCGTGAGAATTCAAAC
>CAJHNH020008223.1:366114-451867 GCA_905116865.2 Candidula unifasciata | reverse complement strand
TTAGTGTGGCTCAAAGACATTGTGTGTCCTTACTGGTGATAGAGACTTGCTAAATACCGGTACAGTTGATGTGTATTCTATGGTGAAGTACTTTTTCACTACCTGATCCAGTTGAGCAGAATTACCAGAGTCAAAGACAGTCGAATCATCAGGAGCTGAGGGAGGCATCATAGACAGAAAGGGGCTAAGTGCAGTTTGACGCCTTATATGCTTTATTCCTCACAGCTCCTAGATTGTCCAGTGATGACAAGATGTCATCTCCAAGACCTTCTGTCTGTGTAGTATCTTTGTGATTTGGACATGATATCCTGAGATCTGGCATTTGTCTCACTTTTATATATCTAATTTATATTGATTACATACATTCATTTTCATGGCTGACTTAGGTGTCTCTATTTCACCTTTTTAAGTGTTTAGCAGTTGTGTATGTATGTGTATCTTCATTATATGTGTTAACATGGTTATGATAATGAACTATCATAACCTGGGGGCTTTCTTTAGTAAGTAGTGGGGGTGTCCAGCCAAGTGTGCCTAGAAATATTATATATATATACTGACATATTTTGTAGTGCCAATACTTGAGTTGCCCTACTCCAGAGATAAGTTGATCGTATATTGGCCACGGGGAATCCCTTAGACCAATACGAGCCAAACGACTCAACATAATTATCTCTGAGTGCTGTGGGTTCTGAAGGAGGAATCCTTACATTAGGCACGCGACAGGAGTGATATGTGACAGTGTCCCAGCCATCTAGCGTATCCCCACGCGTAGCGGCGTGGGAGATACTCTCGGCGTTGGCTGTAGTAGCCGGAAGTCCGAAATTTAAATATGGCTGAGGCCCTGTTAGGGTGTGTTTTGGGCCGCCATAAAATGGGGCCCGTTATTCGGAGGATAGCCTGGAAAATCATAGGCAGAAGAACAACAGATGGACGGCGAATGCTCCATGTGTCAAGTGTGATACCAGAAAACTATAGATATAAATTCGGAGCCTGAGATCTCTATATTTTCTGATCACTAAATCTTCAGACTGGATTATGATTGTTTATATAATCACATTTAGTGCATAATTAGTCAGTTTACACAACCAGTCGTCTACATCATCAAAATGTTGAATTAGGAATCACATCACAGCACTCAGGTCACCCCTATAAGCTCTCCGTCCCTATCTTCAGCAGCAGGCGAAGATTAAAAATTCCGATGGTACCAGTAACTGTCTGATTGTATATCCGTCTCGCCTTTCCCCTGAGTATCGACCGTCGGCCAGATCCCCTTGTGACTCCCTACAGCATCATTTTCCTTAGACCAGAATGATCTATCTGTTCCTCGGAACTGTTCACTCGCTCCCAAAGGGCCCTCACAACATCCAGCTTGTCATACATGAGTTCCACCACCAAGTGGTGCAGAGCCAGACAGTCTATCTGGCTGCTCATTTCCCAACACATCGGCTTGAAGTTGAGAATATATCCAAAGGATGCTAACTACACGGGACCTTTTCTACACAATCAATCTATTAATCAATCAATCGTTAGTCAGTCCACTCAGTCGGTTTGATTATTTAGTTTATAAGTCATCTAATTAATTCAGTCACTTGGTACGGTGAATACATCAGGCTGTCCTGTCAGTTTGTCCAGTAAGGTAATGTGTACAATCACGCTGCCCCGTCAGTTTGTCCAGTGAGGTAATGTGTACAATCACACTGTCCCGTCAGTTTGTCCAGTGAGGTAATGTGTAAAATCACGCTGTCCAGTCAGTTTGTCCAGTGAGGTAATGTGTAAAATCACGTTGTCCAGTCAGTTTGTCCAGTGAGGTAATGTGTACAATCGCGTTGTCCAGTCAGTTTGTCCAGTGAGGTAATGTGTACAATCACGTTGACCAGTCAGTTTGTCCAGTGAGGTAATGTGTACAATCACTTTTTTCCAATCAGTTTGTTCAATAAGCTAATGTGTACAATCGCGGGGACTCAGTGGTCTCAAGGCATGGTGTTCGCCTAGGGTGCAGTGGTCCTGCGTTCAAGCCCCGGTGAAGGCTGGAATATTTGCACATGGACTTCATCTCAGTGTTTTTGGGTAGTAGGATAGGGCGCCAGTATGTATTCTTGGCACGTAATAAAATACTTGATGGTTAGAAATCGAAGATAGAGTAGCATAACAGGGAATATTTTTAGTTTAAAATCTACCCAAAGTATTTCAGGATCCTCGCCGGTGCAACGGAGTTCGTGCACTGCGCTGAGATTCTTCAGAATTAGGCTTGAGTTAGAAGTAAAATGGAGCACTTATGGGTTACACTCGTGTGCCATGATGTTGGTCCGTCGAATAAACATAAACATGTGTAAAATCATTTTGTCCATTCGGTTTATCCAGTCAGCTAATGTGTACAATAATTTTGTCCATTTGGTTTATCCAGTCAGGTAATGTGTACAATCATTTTATCCATTAGCTTTATCAAGTCAGCTAATGTGTACAATCACTTTGTCCCTTCGATTTATCCAGTCAGCTAATGTGTACAATAATTTTGTCCATTTGGTTTATCCAGTCAGGTAATGTGTACAATCATTTTATCCATTAGCTTTATCAAGTCAGCTAATGTGTACAATCACTCTGTCCATTAGGTTTATCCAGTCAGCTAATGTGTACAATCACTTTGTCCATTTGGTTTATTCAGTCAGGTAATGTGTATAATTATTTTATCCATTAGCTTTATCAAGTCAGCTAGTGTGTACAATCAATCTGTCCATTAGGTTTATCCAGTCAGCTAATGTGTATAATTGCTTGGTCCATTCAGTTTATGCAGTCAGTTAATGCGTCCAATCACTTTGTCCAATCAGCTAGTTTGTACAATCAATGTGTAGTGATTTGTACAATCACTGTTTAGTCTACCGAGTCAGCTAATTTATACAATCAATGACCAACCTGCCCTGACAAACTCTGCAGAAGGTCAGGAGATCTTCCCGGGATGCCACTTGAATCACTGACCCATCCTCTGTCAGACACTGGAAGGTGGGGCTCTGCTGGATCGTCACTGGGGTCTCAAACATCCACGCTGTGGGCAAAATAGAAGAGCCGTGTATACAAAACACAAATATTACAGAAAACAAAAATAATTTAATCCGACGTTAGTCTTCCCCCAAAAAGTAGGTCAATTTCCATTGAGAAATTTGTTAGGCTGGTCTACTTTCCTGCAGTTCTGTTTTTGCTTTCTGGATTGTCTTGCATGTACGTTTTTATTCCGAGAAAGCAAATGCTTGTGACATAGGTTTCATCACTCGTTAAAGGGGTTTGTGTAAGACCAGTTGGTTCTTGTTTTTGGAGTGTTAAAAGCGCTAGCATACTAAAATATACAACAAGCGATATCAACGGCATTGAGGAACACCCCCGTCACCTTGAGCCAAGGACACGTGGGACAAGTTCGACCAATCAGAAGTGAGCTAGTGTGTGAGAGTTCGTTCATAGGGAGAACAACGTCGAACTAACCCAAAAATATTCTCGGTTAGGGAGGGGGGGGGGGTGGAGAGAGACGACTTTGTTATCACGACCGTAGGGAAATATAAAGACTGAATTGTTCTCCTCCTCATCCTCTTCCGCCCGATCCTTCTGAGATGATCTCCATGCTTACCCTTGAAGGTGATGAAGGTTATGATACTGATGATACGCAATGATGATTTGCAGGTGATAGTCTGAGATGATCTTCAAGCTTACCCTTGAAGGTGATGAAGGTTATGATACAGATGATATGCAATGATGATTTGCAGGTGATAGTCTGAGATGATCTTCAAGCTTACCCTCGAAGGTCATGAAGGTTATGATACCGATGATATGCAATGATGATTTGCAGGTGATAGTCTGAGATGATCTTCAAGCTTACCCTTGAAGGTCATGAAGGTTATGATACCGATGATATGCAATGATGATTTGCAGGTGATAGTCGGAGATGATCTTCAAGCTTACCCTTGAAGGTCATGAAGGTTATGATACCGATGATATGCAATGATGATTTGCAGGTGATAGTCTGAGATGATCTTCAAGCTTACCCTTGAAGGTCATGAAGGTTATGATACCGAGGATATGCAATGATGATTTGCAGGTGATAGTCGGAGATGATCTGCAAACTCACCCATAAAGTCGATCTGCGAGCAGACACAGGCTATAGCGTTGTCCTCCAGGTTCAGTACCAACTCTCCTACTCTGCTCACGTGACGGTCTAATGCCTCCCGCTCTTCCTCAGTCAAAAACAAGATGGCGTTTTCTGACAGATCCAGGAACCGCAGGTTGGGGGTGTTCTCCAGGTGAAAGGGGATGCTGGAGAACCTGTTCTGGGAGAGGATGACGTGGCTGATGTTTGGTGTGGAGGAGAAGGTGTCTGGAGGGAACAGGAGAGAGTTTAGTCTGTTATTGGAGACATCCAAGTATCTCAGGTTGGTGAGGTTACGCAGAAGACGTTGAACAGAGTTTGATCTAAAGAACGTGTCTGGTTTAACCTCACGGATCACAAACACCTGGAGGCCGTAGAATGTGTCGAACAGATGATCGGCTATGTCAAAAATACTTCCACTAATGTCAAAAAGTTTCAATGTTTCCACGTTAGAGATAACTCCCTTAGCTTCTAACAGTTGATTGTTGACCCAGTACAATTCTTCAAAGTTCTCATTACGTGCACAGACAATATGCAGCCTGCCTATGGTCATCGGTGAAAATATCATGTTGATAATCTTCAGTGTCCTCAAAGAACGCGGAAAGTAGTAGGTGATGATGCCATTGTATGGGAACTGAGACGTCTGCATGGCTTGTGCTGGTTCTTCGTAGAAAGACAACATCCTTTGGGGATTTTGACTTCGGCTGTGTGTCCTGTTGTCGACTTTTTCACTGCCATTGTTTTTGAAGTGGTGCCTCTGAGGGCCATGTGCTTGCTCTTCAAGGAACGACAATATCATGTCAGATTGTTGATTCTGATCATGCGTTACGTTATCGACTGCTTTATTGTTGAGTTTAAGAGTCCGCTTATCTATTGCATAGTTGTATGTGTCATTTTGGCTACTGGGCTCTGATAAAGTATGGACCTTACTGTTTGTAACTGCAGGGCTTGCGTGACTGTGCGTATCCTGTTGGAGTCTGGTGTCATGGTCACCATAGGTCATGGGGAGGTCACAGTCTATAAGCCTGGAATATGATTCCTCTAGCGGGGTCAATACTGAGGAAAGGGTTATATGGCTCAAGTATTTCAGCCGAATAACTTCAAATAAGGTGGGCACCCATCCAATGTTCTCTAACTTGTTACGAGAGAGGTCGAGGCTAGTGATACAGTCTGGCCAGGCTCCGGAGGTCACTGAGTTCGGCTTGAATGCAAACAGGAAGCTATCGATCCATGAAAAATGGCGTAAACAAATCGATCTCAGTGACCTGGACAATAATTCTGTAATAATGCCGTCGTCAAGAGCCACGGAGGGTATGCTGTAGGTGGCAAACACGTTGGTCTTTCTCAAGTACAATGAAGTCATATTTCTGTTGGAGAGTGGATACAGAGCCAGCAGGATTTTGTGGTTACCAACATGGCTGTCATCAACCGTCAAGTGATTCAAGTGGGGAAGGTTCTCGAAGACACCCAGTTCAAACAGTGTAACTTCTAGCTGGAAATTTATCAGACTCAAAACCTGGAGAGGTAGCTGTCGGAGTCCCTGGAGACTCATGTTTGTGATGGAGATGACAAAGCTGCACACCACAGTGATGTTCTCTAGCAGAGTCAACTGTGCAAATTCTTGGCCCAAATGGAGAGTGTTGTTGAGTGAGTCGATAGACAGGTTTGTCAGTCGTGGTAAGGAGGAGAAGATATCAATGTGCTCCGAGTAAACTTGGCAGCCGGGGATTTCACTGCGATCTTTTGTGTTGAAGCCAACAAATAGGTGTCTGAGGTTGGGCACATGATTAAACATGCCGGCAGGAAATGACCTATTGTCCGTACAAAGTCTAAGGTCATTGTGTTCTAGATCAAGCGTCTCCAGACTCCGCAGACCAGACAGTGCATCAATCTGACAACACAAGCATATTTATGATGGTTCAAATCTTGGACCATTCAACAGGAGCCACACAAGAAACACTCACTTTTTTAGAGTAGCTGTTATTATTACCTGGGTATATGAGATTTTCCATGATAGTTTGCCATCCGGCAGGCGGCGCTTGGGGCCGTAAGTGAGACCAGACCTTTAGATAACAACCCGGAGAACAGGAGCAGACTAACATACTCACTCTCACACACAGCCAGCTCCTGGAGATGGCCGTGCTCTCACACATTTCTTAACACACAGTCCTTCTCACACTCCCTTTTATCCAATGCTAACACACAAAATTTTTCACACTCATTTTCACCCAGTGTTAAC
Organism: Candidula unifasciata; assembly: GCA_905116865.2. Classification (NCBI taxonomy): domain Eukaryota; kingdom Metazoa; phylum Mollusca; class Gastropoda; order Stylommatophora; family Geomitridae; genus Candidula; species Candidula unifasciata. The sequence goes on along the minus strand of CAJHNH020008223.1, from coordinate 445,499 downwards.
ACACAATATTTTTACACTCACTTTCACGAAATTGAAAAAAAAAAAAAAAAATTATTTCTTACATTCTCTCTCAAACAGTGCTAACACACATCTTTTCACACAGTCACTCATTGTCACACAGCTCTTAACACACCCCCCCCCCCCACACACACACTCACACACTTATCTAGCACACGTTCTTTCCAGTACTTACACAAATTCACACTCACAGCACATGTTTTCACATACTCGCGCACTTTCATACAACACTACCACACATACTCCTCACAACTCTTTCCCATACTTGCTCACTCATATCAAGCACTCGTTTTTTTTTTATTTTTTTACAAATTCACCAACACATTGGAACACACGTTATTTCACATGCTAAGCAAACAGCTCTAACTGGCATTCTTTCATATGCTCACTTACACCCTCACTCACACGGACAGCCAACCAGTGGCAAGGCGTGGTCAACTCGCATGTGTAAGTGTTAGCAGGCAACGATGACACGGGAGATGAAATGACGAAAAATTCTTCGTCTCGTTGCATCGGTGTTAAGAATATGCGTGTGCAGCCATCATCGTAGTACTAGTAACTGGTAGCGGGCATACAGACACACCACCTCATGTACGTGTCAAGATCTCACCTCAATGGTGGACACTCGAGACGCTCTGAGGCTGAGATGCTGCAGAGAGGACAGCTGTGGAACCGAGAAGAAGTTGTTGGACAGGGATGTTATCTCGTTGTCTTGCAGTATTAGAGTGGTGACGTTGTCCGGCAGCTGGTCAGCTGGTAGTCCCTTGAGCCCTAGACTTGAACAGTTGACCAGGTTCCCGCCATAGACAGAATCACGTGATATCTGACACGCAGAGGGGGCGTGGTCCGGACTGGGCACAATCTTACCCAGAATGCACACCTGCATCAGGTGATATAGCAGCATCATGTGCCATGTGTGGTGTTTGTTGTGGCGCATCCTGCAGACAAAAGACATTTAAAACGCATTGTGATGTGCACACAAACTGCATCTGTTGTCCGTAAATAGCACCCTGGGGGGGGGGGGGGTATCGGTTTATGGTACAAGTTTATATATATAGATTGTTTTCGTATGACCACGTGACTGAGTCGAACAACACCTCAGCAGCAGAAGGAAGAAACTTCGTAAAACATTTCCTCAGTGTAGGAAGAGAGAGAGAGAGAGAGGGTGAGAGAGAGAGAGAGAGAGAGAGGGGGAGAGAGGGAGAGAGAGAGGGAGAGAGGGAGAGGGTGAGAGGGAGAGAGAGAGGGATAGAGAGAGAGAGGGAGAGGGAGAGAGAGAGGGAGAGAGAGAGGGAGAGAGGGAGAGAGGGAGAGAGAGAGAGAGGGTGAGAGGGAGAGAGAGGGAGAGAGGGAGAGAGAGCGGGAGAGAGAGAGAGAGGGAGCGGGAGAGAGAGAGGGGAGAGCGGGAGAGAGGGAGAGAGAGCGGGAGAGGGAGAGAGAGAGAGAGCGGGAGAGGGGGAGAGAGAGAGAGAGAGAGGGAGCGGGAGAGAGGGAGAGAGAGGGAGAGAGGGAGAGAGAGCGGGAGAGAGAGAGCGGGAGAGAGGGAGAGAGAGAGGGGGAGGGAGAGAGAGAGAGAGGATGAGAGGGAGAGAGCGGGAGAGAGCGGGAGAGAGAGAGGGAGGGAGAGAGAGAGAGGGTGAGGGGGAGAGAGAGCGGGAGAGAGAGAGATAGGGAGGGAGAGAGATAGGGAGGGAGAGAGAGGCGGGGGGGGGAAGAAAGACAGACACAGAGAGAGGGGGGAGAGAAAGACACAGAGAGAGGGGGTTGAGAAAGAGACAGAGAGAGAGAGGGGGGAGAGAAAGACAGACAGAAAGAGAGAGAGAGAGAGAGAGAGAGAGAGAGAGAGAGAGAGAGAGAGAGAGAGAGAAGGGGAATTGGATTGACTAGCACTGCTGGAATCCACAACCTTTGTGCCTTGGGGCTGAAAACACAAGAAGATGTCCCTATTAGCGCCCTATTAAAGGGTGTGTTAACTTATTCAACTAAAAAAATTATCTGACATTTAAGAAAGCGCTTTGGAATGCAGGCTCTACAAGTCGTGAACGAACGACTACGATATGAAACAACAGAAAGAATTCCTTATGTTTCCTTTAAACAATGATCATCTTTAATCCACATTCCTCCTCTTTCTTCTATGTGCCGTGTCACCATTAAAACAAATTATCAATGTATAGTAAGCACAGCATGTTTATATCTTGTTCCATTTATTTATATTTTTATTGAAATATGATCACCACTTATTACTGGGATGTTGTTCACAAAAGAAAACGAAGAGATGCAATGAAGAATAAGATAAAGCTACTCATTAAACCTATCTTACTTTAAAAGCTGCAAAGAATGTGCCAAAACATACACCCAAGCTGCTTTAGGAACAACAAACATCGTTAGGCGGGGACTAAGACCTATTGTATCCTAGCCCTGATAGGATAGGTTCTGTATATTAGCAGCATGGCCTTCTCTATTTATAGGCCAAACAGGTCAACGGGGATTCCCGTTCTTGTGCAAGAATAGAGTCCCTCTGTGTCCACAGTTTTTATCAAGGATATGTATACACAAATTAAACTAGTTTCATTAATTTTCGACATATTTTATAGAACTACGCGTCATTTTTAAGGTAAATAAGTGTGCTATTTAAATATAACAATAAAGGCTCTTACAGACAAACAAAAATGCTGCAGTCAACATGAATATAAACATCAATAAAGTTTGGATGTAGACTACTACAACATATAATTATACAGTTATTTAATAATTATTACACAAGCACAGTCAATATGAAATTGATATGCGCAATAATTTTTCACCCAGAGCAGTTTTCTTAACAGTACTTATAGCACTACTAAATATATATCATCAAGGTACACATTTTTCCAGTTTCATCACGTTGGATGAAATCAATTCCTTATCATTGTGAATTTTTTGGTAACTGTTTAAAGATACATCACACATATTTCTGAATATTGCATGCAACAACGCGTATAAGTATCATGAATGGTATATTATTTTAAAGGTAATTAAAGCAAATTTAAAAAGACCATATAACTGCAAATGCTATGCAACTTACACATATCAAACACAAAAATTCCCCATATAGATACCGGATCTCGTTGTTCAAAACAGTGTATGGAAGAAGACTAAAGCCCAGAATTAGATAAACAAACAGAGGTTTCTGCCATAGTTTACAGCCAGTGTTCGCAAAGCAAAAGACAATTCACAAAAATGAACACAGACCGCACAACTGCAAATATGCATAAGAATTAGATGAACAATCAAAAGTTTCTGCCAGAGTTTACAGCCAGTATTCTCGAAGCAGAGGAAAATGTATAAAAATTAACACAGACCGTACAACTGCAAATATGCATTAGAAGTAGATGAACAACCAGAAGTTTCTGCCAGAGTTTACAGACAGTGTTCGCGAAGCAGAAGTCGATTCACAAAAATAATTGATTAGTGTACTTCTACAACATATAATTATACTGTTAGTCAACAATTAGTAAAGAGGCAAAGAGTGACTTGCTGTGTAAGGTTAGTTAGTCAATTAAATATTGTTTTTATGCACTTACCCAGAGCTCCTAAATATCTTGACACAATTTATCTAAAGTGTGGTTGCACCATTTATGCACAGTCAATATGAAAGCAATAGTTTTCTTCCAACACAAGATAGTTTGCACCTGACAACAGTCGAAATTTTCTAGATATGGCCTCTAAATTACTTGCCCCCCCCCCCCTCCCCCCGCCCCAAAAGTAAGATTTTTACATTCAAAGTAGAAAAAAGAATTAACAGCTAGTTCCCAAAAATCCAAACTACTGACTAGAAACAGTGGCACAAACATCACAACACGACTGTCTATCGTGAATTAAAATTAAAATTGCTGTAATCTAACAGCAAAGTTTGACAATTTTGTATATCCACTTCACAATATCCGCTTGTCGATTTGTGATACGAATACATTTAGAACACATAACTTTGTAAGCATATTAAAATGTCACACAATGCAACATGGAAACGTCTCTGGCGACCAAATATCGAGCGGCTACGCCAAAATATACCGTGATTTAGTCAAAAGGACCTATATACAGAAGGATCTGATTAGCAGTAACAATAAAACTAGACGCACTAACCGAATTAAAAAAAATCCCAAAAATCCAAACTACTGACTAGAAACAGTGGCACAAACATCACAACACGACTGTCTATCGTGAATTAAAATTAAAATTGCTGTAATCTAACAGCAAAGTTTGACAATTTTGTATATCCACTTCACAATATCCGCTTGTCGATTTGTGATACGAATACATTTAGAACACATAACTTTGTAAGCATATTAAAATGTCACACAATGCAACATGGAAACGTTTCTGGCGACCAATTATCGAGCGGCTACGCCAAAATATACCGTGATTTAGTCAAAAGGACCTATATACAGAAGGATCTGATTAGCAGTAACAATAAAACTAGACGTACTAACCGAATAAAAAAAAATCAACGAGTCCTTTATTTCACTCAGTCAACTGTTGCAGACATGTGTTACATCGACAATCGACATAAGGCAATATATACGTAAATGAACAATAATAATACTAGGTGAAAAATAGACACAAACCACTCCTAAGAGAACCATATTCCTTAGTAAACAGAACATCTAACTACATAGGTAGCGCTTAGCCAGACCACGTACACGAACTACAAGTCTTACTCAGAATGCACATGGAAAGTCTAGGTCTAACACAGACTACCTATTGAAACGTACCACCATAACACTGAAACCAGTGAGCCAGTCCATCTCTCGACTCAGTCCCATGAACCCACGTTGCCATGAACGACTACGCAAAGAAAAATCAGACTCACACATGTCTGGTCTCCCCACCGTCAACTCACAACAAAAACAGCCAAAAGCACAAAGACCACAAAGCACAAATAGCCACTTTGACTCCATTTTTGAAGAGTTCCGACATCCGAGCTTGTCAGTTTTTGTTCGCAAGTGCAGACAAACCAAAATTATTAATAGACTAAAACTGCGTCATCAGCCTGTAACATTACTGTATTTAAAGTGTAGTGTATTTAGTAAGGGGAAATATTTTTTTGTGTGGCCTTTTAGATTATTAAATCGTTTCTGTAATTTCACACACACATGCTTTATTATTTCTTTAAAAAAAAAATTAAAAGACAATATAGTTCCATTGCCATATATTTAAAAGGCGCTTATATTTTACATTTTATAAGATTAGCTGCTGTGATTTAAAACCGCAGTGTGTGAGTTGGTTGTCTGTCTAGGTCCAATTAGGGAGGGGGGAAAAAAAAAGAAAAGAAAAGAGGGGGACAGAAAGCAAAAGTAAAAGAATATAAAACGGTAGGGGTCTCATGGCGTTATATAGTTAAAGGCCTCATGAAATCAAAACCAGCCTTGTATGTAGTAACGTGGTATAGAGAACTTGTGGTGCTATATGCATGTGCGATATATACATTAAACTGACAAGATGAACAAACACACGTTTGCTCGCAGCGGAAATGTGTTATCTAATAAAAATGCACAGAATGTCACGAATTGATAGAGAAACAAAGAGGACGCGTCTTCTTCGAAACCGATAACAACTGTCAACCGAACTGAGAAATCACACGCTGTTTGTGTTTTTCATGAATCTTATGAGACTGAATGGGAGTTAGCACTGACTGGCAGAGGACGCAGCTGGCTGAGCAACCTGGGCGTCTCATGCGGGAGACTAGGGTTCGACCTCCACTAAGAGTTGGAGTTTTACTGTCAGAGGCAAAGTCAAACATCCCAACCTGCACAGTCTATGGTGACAGAACTAGCCGTGCGGTCCTAAATCCTCATACTCACGATACCCTCTATACACCGCCCTAAAAAGTGTTAAATACTACAGTCGTGCCCCCCCCCCCCCCCTCCCCCACCCCGGGCCACAAAGACAAGAACATTGACTAGGTGTTCGATGGCAAAACACGACAGCCAACGCTTATTGGCACGGTAAATGATGATAATGGCACTGTACTAAGACTGATCACTTACTTTGTGTGTCGGTAGGGATGCACGGACACCGACGGGCCGTATAAAACTTTCCAACTGACAGGACATGTCTCGATATTTAAGTGAAAAAAAACCCGGATTTGGTTTCCCCCCACAGCAGGTGACTGTATTACTAGTAATACACATCTTTCCCGGCTTTTCAGATAGTGCACACGTAGCCAACCACGGGGGCGCCGTACACAAGTTCTCTTAACTCCGTGCATTTGTTTATACCAATCAGATTAACTTCTCGTCCTTTTTAGGATGAAATTTTTCGTTATTTGAAGCCCTACTCTGGTTCTTGCCAGGGGTCGCAATATAGCCCGGCCATAAATATGGCCTAAGGGCTGAACGCGGTTTCTGGGACCTCTCCACGGGTGATCCTCACCCACATGGTGGCACTTGTGTCATCGGGTGTTTGTCGCTTGTGTGATGTCCTGGTGGGGTAGAAAGTCAGTCAGTTTATACCAATAAAATAACAGAAAATGTATTGATCGGCACTCATTTTGTTGTTTTGTTTATACGGCGTCGTCCGTGGATTAGGCTTTGCGAGTTCGACTCGTAATTCCAACGTACGGCGATCGAAATTTACTACCGGCTGCATAGATTCTTTATCTTGGTATGGGGCAGGTCGACCCAGCCTAAAATGGGTACAAGGATGGATGCCCTGTGGAAGTAAAGACGTCTGGCGTAATGCTGACCACATTACCCACCTAATGCGGATGGTCTATAAAAAATATGGGTGCTCTTTCGTTATGCCCGATGCGCTTAAGGCGTAAAAAGGGATCTTAACATTTTTTCAAAATTTGTTTACACTTTTGATGTAATTTCAAATATACTATATAGCTATTTTGCAATGCATTTTTTGCCATCCAGTAGATGGTGATGACGATGATGATGACGATAATGATGATGATGACGATAATGATAATGATGATACTACTAATTATTGATTTTTGTTTCTGGCGGTACGCAAAGTTACACAATACCGGAAGCTTTCATCAGACAGGTTGTGGTGTCAGCATTTGTTTTCTTTCTAAAAAAGAATCCCTCATAAACATAAAAATTGTTTCACAAGACTAATAATTATTAAACGAGACTTAGACCCCCTCCCGATGAGACCCCACCCCTTGAAAATGTCAAACCCTTTCCTCTGTTGTCTTTGTATTGGCGCCGCTGTGACGTCACTCACTGCGCCGCGTTGGAGCTGTCAACTAGTTTGCTTTTAGAAGACCAGGAATGTGGGCTGCTCAAACATTTTTACGCACCAGTAAGTTTCAATAAAGTCAGAGGAATGGCTATTCGGCAAAGACACATTCATCAGTGCCTCTTAAACTGATACAAAGTGCATCGGAAATGTCCCTTTGTGGGAAATCAATGGGCGTCAAGTGTTTCAGGTGCTGGGTGTGACGTCAAACCCTTAATCAGTGTTGCCTGTGCTGTCCTATTTGTTGTAGTTTTAAGCACTTGCATTTCTACATTTAACTTTAAATGTCCAAGCACTGAATTAAACCGAATAGTGACAGAATAGTGATTTTCACTATTCGGCCGAATACAAATAGCGGGACCAACTATTCGGCCGAATAAGAATACGAATACAAATAGTGTATCATCATCATCAGGTGCCTTGGCGACTGGCGTGGGCGATTATGTCTCGCCACAATCTGCGATCTCCGTCATGCCATGCAACAAGACTGTCAAGAATCTTTTCTCGTTGTCTTCCTCTATCCCTCCTTCTACAGATCTTTCCAGTGTTCACCACATGTTCCATTTTCCATCTTCTCATAACATGGTCGAAAAATTATAACTGTCTTCTTCTGATGTCTGTGATTTGTTGTCTTCGGGCTCCCGCCTCTTTCAAAACCTCTTAGCTGCTTTTTTTTTTCTGTGCAACGTATTTTAGGCATTGTTCTGTAAAACCACATCTTTGAGGCCTCAAGAAATTGTTTGGCCTGCCTACCGATTGTACAGGACTCACAGCCATATGTTAAAACTGGATGTATGTAGCAAGCAAGAATTCATTTTGTAACATTTAATGGCAAAGATATATTGCATAAGATGTTCTTCATTTATAAAATGCAGTTTTTGCCTGTCCTATTCTATTTCTTATTTGAGTAATGCATCTTCCATCTGATGTTATTCATGTGCCCCGATTCTTAAATTTCTGTACTTGTCCCAAAATAACACCATTGACTTTTATTATACATTTAGTAATAATTCTATTTTCGATACCACCTTTACTTTCCACTATTCAAACTGAGGCCCATTCTTCCACTTTCGAATAGTGTATAGTGTATGAAATAGATCTAAAAAAAAAAAAAAAAAGAAACATTCATAATGTCAAATGTACGCTGAAATTTTACTTCACAAAATGTAGTACAGAATAGTAATTATTTAAAACATTTTTTTGGGCATCCTTCACACTGTCAGTCTGTGGTAACTAATACCTAGGAATGAAAGTATTTTTAGTTTTATAACAAGTAACCTAACTTGTAAATGGTCACTTACAGCTAAGTTAATGCATGAAAGCGGCATTAGCTTAAACAAATACCAATCGTTCCATGTTGTCAACATTAAGGCAGCTTCTCGTCTCTCTGAAGGTATTTCCAGCTGTACTAAACAGACGTTTACTTGGTACGCTCGTATGTGGTGCACAAAGTTAACGCTTGACAGCATGAACCAGGGTGGGAAATCTTGATATGTTTATTTCCCACCAGTCCAGAAACGGGTGTAAGGTAACCACTATTCGTATTCGGCCCGACCGCAAGTATTCGGCCAGATACCGAATAGTTATTAGGTCCACTATTCGGCCCCGAAGCGAATACGAAACGAATATTCGGTACAGCCCTACTTTTTACCCCCCCCCCCCCCCCCCCCCCCCCCCCCCAAAAAAAAAACAGACCGTGGTTGACCTTTTATTAATGCTTGCTATCCTGTCACGTGGGCTAGTCTAGGTTATGGGGATGTCACGTTGTCGTGTCAGGTTGTGTTGGCTTCGTAAAGCTTTTTACGCTGTGTTTTACTTGCTGATTTGAGCGGCCAGCGACATTGCGTACATTATAACTTTCATCGTGTGGGTGGCCAGCAGCATTAAATGTATTATAGTTTTCTTTGATTTTTAGTACGGCATAATTTTTTTTCACCTGTTAGCGTTGACTAGCGACAAAGAGAACAACGTTGCTTTTCTGCAGCAACACGGAGATCTCGGGTCGTACCTGCACTCTCTTGTGTGACGTAGGCTGAAACTAGGGGGTTAGGGTTAGGGCCAGTTCTAGATGTTCTGGGGACGTTAAGAGTGGTGACGTTGTGCAGTATAGAAGAAGTGACATCGCCAATGATAGCATCGGAGACAAGACAACGTGACACCCCCGTAACATAGACTAGCCGGTGTGGCAGGTTAGCAAGCATGAATAAAAGGTCAGTCACTGTCTATTTGGGTCGGAAAACGTAAAAAGAACCCTATTCAAAGTGAAATTAAAAGAAGCATGGCCTTAGAGAAAAGATTAAGCAGCACTAAAATTGTCTGGCTAAGCGTAAGCAAGAAAATAAAAATCAGTATTTGGACAGCATGCATCTTTCCTGTAGCAACGTACGGATATCAGTCGTGTACTATCTCGCTATCACTAAGGAAGAAAATATGGACCTTTGAACTGAAATGCAATAAAAGGATTCGCTGAATATTATGGACCAAAAAAGACCAGACATTGACATCACAAACAATCTGAACTAGAGGGAAAATTGTCTAGTAAACAGCATCTTGTCTTGAAAATGGAATATATTAGCCATATCAAAGGCTACGATTAATTTGAAAGAACAGTATTGGAGGGCTTGGTTAATCACTAATATCCGTTTAATAATAATCGTTTTAGCCATTCCACCGCGTTTCTGACCGAGGCAGCTACCGCCTTGTTTGATCAATCCAGAGCTCACAGAGGTGGTGGTACCACCCATTTTTGGGAACCTGTGATTTAGCGACGAAATTCACAATTATTCCTGTCCTGTCCCTTTTGTCGTATTCATGGTCCAATTTATTTATCTCACATTACTCTATTTAGCATTTTATGATATATTTATATCTTCTTTGTTCACCGCTTGCTGAAAGCTCAGGCGGAAAGTCCTGGCTGTTCGTCAGTTTAGACTTTTACTTTGTGGCAGGACCTGAGTTTTGCGCGTACATCCGTTTTACTGGCCTATATATGTGCAGTTGGTTGTTCCTTGCCACTCAGGCAAAAGCATTCCCGTTTCGAAGGAAGTTCCCAAATAGTCGACTCCTAAAACATGATTGGTTGGCTGGATCTTATTTGCTTCTCTTTTTGACTTATCCATGGTTGGTTGGTTTTTGTGGCTATGGTTTTTATAGGATGAGGTAGCCAACCTTAAGCCCAACCCTACCCTTAGTCGCCTCTTACGACATGCCTGGTAAGGTGCAGTGTCACTATTCTTTGCTTTCCGTGAGGGCCCCGGTGACACACAGGCAAGAGGGGCTTTCATAGCACTAGGGAATTTGTGGAGGTCAAAAGAAATTAAAAGAAATACTAAACTAAAAATTTTTAATTCTAATGTTAAATCAGTACTATTGTATGGGGCGGAAACATGGAGAACAACGAAGGCAATTACTAATAAATTACAGACATTCATTAACTGGTGCCTGCGCAGAATAGAGGGAATAAAATGGTATGATAGAATAACTAATGTAGAACTTTGCGAGAGAACTAAACAGGCTCCAGTGGATCAGGAGGTGAGGAAAAGACGCTGGCGTTGGATAGGGCACACACTGAGAAAACAGGAGAACAGCATAACTAGAATGTCTTTGCATTGGAACCCACAGGGGCATAGGAATAAAGGAAGGCCAAAAAACACATGGAGAAGAGAGCTGGAGAATGAGGTTAGAAAGATTGGGAGGACATGGGGAGAGCTCCATGTAATGGCGAAGGATAGAACGACTTGGCGTGAGTTGGTTGAGGGCCTATGCTCCATTGGGGGATAAAAAGGCAGAAGAAGAAGAAGACAATGATTGTATTAGACACGTTCGATTTCTATTTTCTTTCATTTCCATTTAGCCAAACTATGCCACAGCAACGCGTGGCTGGGTACAGCTAGTACATATATAAATATATATTAAAGTTCCCCCATCCCATCCAAGATTGCGTTCAGTAAGATCAACACCTCAAGGACGAGAATCAAGCCATGTGCAAATCCAGGAAGCCCAGTTAAATTATATAGCCTATAGCACAGTTACACTGGGGCACCATAAAACAGCCTGTAGTCCATTGTGGGTGGGTTGTTATATGATGATAACTGGACTTTCATTGGTCCATTACTGGATTCATGTCTTTAAGACACGGTCAGCTAAATGCTAAGGACCCCTTTCCAACGCCTACAGGCATATATTTGGGGAAGGCTGAGTGGTCTCGCGGCATAGCGTCTGATTTGAGTGTTGGAGGTCCAAGGTTCAGGCACCGGTGAAGGCTGGATTTTTTTTTTTCACGTGGACTTTAGTAATTTCCCTTGGTCTCTGGGTAGTGAGATCGGACGCCCGTGTGCATTGCTGCGTACGTAAAAAACATCCCTCGGCAGTTGGAAATCGAAAAGAGTAGCCTAACGGCATTACCCTGGCAAAATTTGGAGTTAAAAATATACCCAAATTGTTTAAGGATCCTCGCTGGCGCTACGGAGTTCATGCACTACGTTGAGATTCTTCAGACTGAGACTTTATTTAAAAGTAGAACGGAACACTTATGGGTTACTACCCTTGTACCATGATTTTGATTCGGTGTACAAACCAGACCAATGAATCCAACGTTGACAGGGCATATAGGGCTAGACCTATATTTTTTTTAGCTCAGTCGGCACGGGTGTGTGATGTGGTCAGCATCACGCCAGCCGCCTTTACTCACCAGGATTATTCCTAGTACCCACTCAAGAGTGGGTCGACTTGAGAGCCGATGCCATTAAAAAAAAAAAAAAAAGTTCGGCTCTCTCAGAACCTGCTTCTACGACCTTCGGATCCGCAAATAAGCTTCTAACCGCTACCCCACGGCAACTTTCTTAAAGACAGAATTAACAAACAAACAAAAAACCAGTTTCTGCGGATCTGTCAGTAAGGGAACCACTATCACGTGTTTCGGTCTAGATAAACATCGCTATCTTTGATTCGACAGTGGCGTCACCAAGAGCTGCTACTTCCCTTCTGGGTTTGACTTGTCACCTTTGTTTAAGGGGTCAACACGACTCTATCCTATAAAACATTCTTTCTTGTGCAGTACCGGTTGCTGACACAACTGCCGGTTTGCTATGCCTGTCTTGTGGATAAAGTAAGTAAAGTAAAGGACCCTTTCCACACCTATAGGGCTAGACCTATATTTTTATAGACCAACGGCACAAGATGGGTGATGTGGTCAGCATCACGCCGGCCGCCTCTACTTCCCGGGATTGCACCCGGTACCCACTCAAGGCTGGGTCGACCTGGGAGCCAAGGTCATTAATGAAGAAAAGTCCGTCTCCGCCAGGGAGCGAACCCACGACCTTCAGATCCGCGGCGCGCGTCTAGCCGCTCTGCCACGGCGACTCCCAAGTATAGATCCCTTCTCACGCCTTTCGGCGCATCTAGCATATGGGCAGAGAGTCCCATATTTTTACAGACCATCAGCACTCTGTGGGTAATGTGGTCAGCATTACGCCGGCTGTCTTTACTTTCCCAGGACAGCCCATCCTGGTACCCATTTTAGGCTGGGTCGACCTGCGACGTTCCATACCACGACAAAAATCCAAGCAGCCAGCAATGGGTTTCGATCGCGGTATGTTGGCTTACGAGTCGGACTCGCAACGCCTTAGCCACGGACCCCGCTGTCTTGTGGATGGTCAAGAAAAAATAAATAAAAACTGACCTAGCGGGTGTCTGTCTCCTCCCAGACGAGTCACAGTACCGTTAGCGTTAAACATCCCGGCTTCATTGATGGACAGAAAGAGATGGATAAATGGTGTCGCTGAAATTTGCGAAAGGATAAAACAACTCCATCACCTAAATCACTCGAAAAGTGCAAGATAAATACAGATAACAACGATACTGGGCTACAACCTGGTATCAATGAGACGACAAAAGAAAGAAAAAGAAAAAGGTGAGTCAAAAACAAATATTGGTGGAGGGGATGGGGGGTAGGTGCTAAAATTATCTAAGCCAGGGCTATTCAACTAAGTTTACTCTGGGGCCAAAATTCGGAAAATGGTGATCGTCGCGGGCCAGAGGCCCAAGTTCCAGCATTGAAAGATCATTAATACAATACAACAGGCAATGATCCGTGGGCCATTTGCTAGGCCTCCGCGGGCCAGATTTGACACGCGGGCCGCCAGTTGAATAGCCCTGATCTAAGCCCCCAGGTACCAGCGCCCCTGGTTGGACAACATAGCCAGGGAGATATGAGGTAACCCGATATTCTATGAGTGGGATGGGCTGCACATGGAAATTTCCTCTGATTGCAATTCAGCTTTCCCTAAGGGAAATCTGACCCAGATGCAGTGTTGCCACTTTGGATCTTTTATATCCAAATTTAGATCCTTTTCATTGCATTTAGATCCTGTTTTTGACGTTTATATCGTAAATATTTTTCTAGATACTTTTCATATGGAGTTAGATATTTTATAGATTTTTTTTCTTTCATTGTCAATTTAATAATTACTGTGTAATATATTTACTACAATATTTTTGTTTTGGTCTGGCACGTACATTGTGACATTTGCTATTACTTGAACTTTGAACTCTCACTGGGGTCAACGCACAAATATCTGGCAGTCCCGGTACTGATTAATAAAAACTCGCGTAGATCATACTAACTTTGTTTCAACCGTATCCTCACTGTGCTGACTTTGCGTTTCTTTTTCACGTGATTTAAAAAAAATAATTGCTAACCTTCTTATGTGGCTTTCACTTTGAAAAAACCTTTCAACATGCCAAAAGTAAAGTATGAGCAAAAAATTTGGAAAGAGTGGTTGCATGATGACAAAATTAAAAACTGGGGATATGACCAAAGCTTGTTGTAAGTACTGCAAGTGTGAAATTAAAGCGAAAATACAAAACTTAAAGAGTCATGCAGAGACTAAAAAAGCATAAAACTGAAGTTTCATTTAAAGATATTACACCGCTGACATCTGTTTTCAGAACTATACTGATAAATGAATCATCAAAAGTTAAAGTACCAGTCGCAATGTTTTTAATTTGTCACTGCACAATTTCAAACTGTGACCATTTGATCGATTTGTAAAAAATCTTGGACTAGTTCAATTTGAAAAGTGTGGTGTAGAAAGTATAATTTAGGAACTGAAGGACTTTTTAATCAGCAAACAGTTAGGCTTAAAGAATTTGGCTGTAATTGGTACTGATAATGCCTCAGTAATGGTTGGTATAAACAATGGCATTTATGCCAAGTTGAAGGAAGCTAACCCATCGTTAATACTTATAAAATGTATGCGTCATTCATTGCAGCTAGCATTATCACATGCTTCATCTAAATATTTACCAAGGAATTTGGAATACCTTATTGCTGAAACACTTTACTGGTTTTCCAAATCATTTGTCAGACAACAGCAATACAATACATTATATACAGCCTTGAATGATGGTTCCACACCACCGAAAATTCGGTCAGATTGCAAAACTAGATGGTTATCAATTTAACCAGCTGTTGAAAGAATTATGAAGCAATGGCTGAAGTTGAAGATACACTTTGAAATAACAAGACAAAGTGAAAAGTGCTATACAGCTGAAATACTATATGGAATGTACAGTGATGAAAACAATTTGTCATTCATTCTCTTTTTATAACCTATTCTAATGGAAGTGCAAAAAGTTAATAAACTGTTCGAATCTAAACTTGTTGATAAAGTTAAATTACTTGATGATCTCACCTTGCTATTTTACTCGGTAAAAGACTGGTTTTGCCAACTTCTGAAGCTGATTTGCTCACTTGCACTATAGAGAGCTATTTGGCTCCTAAGCCACACCTTGGATATTAAATCGAATCAAAAATTGATGATTTAAAAACAAAAGGACTGTTAACAGAGAATGAAGAGAACAACTTAAAAAAAAAACGTTGTAAAGATTTCCTTATCTCATTATTGAAGCATAGACTTCCTGAAAATCTAGATGTTTTGAAAAATATTTCACTTTTTTCTGTGAGCAACATACTTCAGCCAATAAAGGACATACCTAAATATTGTAAAGTTATGAAATTTTTAGGGGCTACTGAAAATAATGTCGCGGAAGCAGAATATCAGTTAACCAAAATAAAGTTAGCTGAATGGACAAACAAAACAGAAACTAAAGCGTTTTGGAGTGAAGTGAGACAATTTAAAGATGCCTCATCAAACAGTCCATTCTGTAAGCTCTTTAAAGTGCCATGTCTGCCATGATACTACCCCACTCAAATGCTGACGTAGAAAGAGTTTTCAGTGCTAGGAATTATATCAAATCTAACCTAAAAAACAGGATGAAATTTGACCTCTTAAATGTATTGTGCCATTAAAATTCGGCCTGATAAGACTAGGGAAATAAGCCTACTATTCCACTTATAAAGAAATTTGAACAGCTAAAGCATAACAGGGTCATTTTGGATCTGAAGCTTCAACTTCATTATCCAAGCTAAGTTTATCCTGTGGATCTTGTGAGGCAGACATCAGTGAAGGTGAGGACATGATTATGTAGGGTAAGTCATAACAAAAGCTATGTTATTTTTGACTTTTTCAATTTGGATGTTTTTTCTAGATCTTTTCCACGCAGATTTAGATCTTTTTAGATATTTTTTGACACCGTTTTGGATATTTTTTGTCAAAGAAAAGTGGCAACACTGCCCAGATGTTGTGATTCTTATAGTCGTGTTTGGTTTAGAATACTTCTTCGTGTTTACCGGCTGTAAACTCCAGCGGAAAATTCTGGTTGTTTGTCCACCCCTGGACTTTGGTCTTGTTCTAGAACCTGAGTGTTGCATGCACATTTGTTTTACAGATCTGACTTTCTTGTACGCAGACTGTTGGTTCCTTGCCTCTCAGGCAGATGCTCTCTGACTTCAAGGGAATCCCCCAATTAGTCGACTCTTACGATATGCTTGTTGGGGAGGCACTGGGTCTATCTTGTTTCTCCCACAGAGGGATCCCGGAACCCACTGAGAGAGATTTGGAATAGATTTTAAATATATTCGAACACAAATGCCTAGGAAATTTTATTAACAATGAATGAATGAATAAGTGAATGAGTTGACAACATAGCACTCAGGACGTTCCCACACGTGCTCCGTCTTCTTTCTCTGTCACCAAGACGATTCGAGATGCTGATAGTACCAGTTAACCCTGACTAAAAGTCCACATTAACATTAAATGGGAATGGTTAAAGAAAGATAAAGACATTAGAGGAATGTTTGGACAACTGTCTGCATTATCAGTTGTAAGAGAAAAAGGATGGCGATATCATCCTCATAATGTACCAAGCATGTCGAAAAGACTGGCTACAGCTCACGGGCCATGCTGCTGACATCACCAAACCGGGCTAACGATCTGTTAACACAGCGTTTCTCCAACTTTTTCAGCAGGCTAAAAAAAAAAATTTTTGGCACACCTACCTGTAAAGCGGTTTTGCTACTCAAGAAATGAAGCACTCCTGACATACGCTCGTGGCACCCAGTCTGAGAAACGCTGCGTTAACGTATCGTTGACCCAGTTGGGTGACGTCAGCAGCATGGCCTGTCAGCTGTAGCCAGTCTTGGCGATATGCTAGGTACATCATGAGGAGTGCTGGGTACATCACGGGGAGTGCTGGGTACATCACGAGGAGTGCTGGTACATTATAAGGAGAAACTGACAGAGAGACACCTAACAGGTTCCGAAATGGGAATAAAATAGACTGAGGAAATGAGGACCTGCCAGAGAAACCAAAAGATGAACACTGTGGATAAAGACAAAAGACAGTGGACTGGTATCCATCCATTAGATCCAAAGAATTATACAGGATAGACTGAATGGAAGACTAGAACGTGTGTCACATGTGATATATACCGGCCCAATATGATGGTGATGACGAAGAAAAATCGGCCATTAAAAAAAAAAATGAAATGTTGGTCCTGAATTATTACAAAAAAGACAACAACAAAATGCCGAACCACTGAATACTTCTCCTTGTAAACAGTAAACGTTAACATCGACATCCTTTTTAACGGATCTGGGCTTTTAAAACTGGGATTTGTAGAGATTTTCTATTTCAGTACTGAATGTTCACGTTTGTCAACTAGGCTGGGTTATTTGATGTTGTAAAGATTATTTCATAAGTGTTCTAGTGTGGGTTTTAGGGTGCCAAGGGGCAGGCGGGAGGAAGGGGGGGGGGGGGTTAATAGACCGACCGCAAATAGAAGGCACGTAAAAAAAGTGGACAGATTAGAAGTGTTTCCTTCGAAGTGCACCTTCCTGGGAGCAGGGAACCAAGAGCCAGCATATAAATAAGCTAGACCGGTTAAACAGATGTGCACGCAAATTCAAGTTCTGAAACAAGACAAGTCTAGCAGTGGACAAAACTCCAGAATTTTCAGCCGGAGATTACAGGCTGGGAACGCTAAGAAGAGGAAGAAGAAGCAAAAGAAGAAGAAGAAGAAGAAGAAGAAGAAGAAGAAGAAGAAGAAGAAGAAGAAGAAGAAGAAGAAGAAGAAGAAGAAGAAGAAGAAGAAGAAGAAGAAGAAGAAGAGAAAGAAGTAAAGGAAGAGGAAGAAGAAGCAACAAAGGAAGAAGAAAAAGAAACAGAAGAAATAGAGGAAAAAGAATAATAACATTATTAATAGTAATTGTAACAAATGTTACTCAACGATGCAATAATAGTATTTTTGAAAGTTTACAAAATGTTTCACAACTGGTGTCAGACAAGGATGTGTACTGTCACCATTACTTTTCATAACATACATGGATAAGATCACTGTAGAAGCAAACCAAGACGTGTATGCTATAAACGAATTACTTTTTGCTGATGATCAAAGCATACTGTATCAAAATGAATATGATCTACAGGAACATCTGACTACTCTCAACAACAGCTGTTTACAACATAATATGAAAATCAGTACAGAAAAAACAGAAGTTATGAAGATCAGCAGAACACACAGGCCACTGAATATAAATGTTGGAAGTGCCAAAATCAAGCAAACCAAAGAGTTCAAATACTTGGGCAGTATATTTACAGAGGATGGAAGAATGGACAGAGAGATAGAAACAAGAATACAGAAAGCAAATGCTGTCACATACCAACTATCACCTCTGCTTAAACATCCAGATATAACCATGAAGACCAAAAGACAATTGATAAACACCATCTTCATTCCAACACTCTGCTACCAGTGCCAGACATGGACAATCAACAAG
Organism: Candidula unifasciata; assembly: GCA_905116865.2. Lineage (NCBI taxonomy): Eukaryota > Metazoa > Mollusca > Gastropoda > Stylommatophora > Geomitridae > Candidula > Candidula unifasciata. The sequence continues at coordinate 427,071 of CAJHNH020008223.1, read as the reverse complement.
ACCCATGAAAGAAAAATAGAAGCCTGTGAAATGAAATGTCTAAGAAAAGCAGCGAATAAGACCAGACTAGACAGGATAAAGAACATAGACATTAGAAACACTGTCAAAACTACACCATGTTTAGACTACATAGAACATCAAAGAATGAAATGGTTTGGACATCTAACCAGGATGAAAAATGACCAAATAACATCACAAATTTTCAACCAAAGAAGCTCAAGATATAAGGCAAGAGGAAGACCAAGGAAACGGTGGATTGACGGGGTCTCCGAAACCTGCCAAAAGCATGGCCTCAGAACATCAGATGCTGCCCGCCTTGCTTATGACAGGAACTTGCATCTCCCCACAACGCTTAGCGGCATACGTGGAAGGAAAAAGTAAAAGTAAAGTAAGTACAAAATGTTTCGTTATTTAGTTTTTTTTTTTTTTTGGGGGGGGGGGGGGGGGAGGGGAGGGGGAGGAAGGGTGGGGGGCTTATGCCGGAAGTTCCGGGCTGACGGCTGACTCAGAAATAACGTTTCCGCTGTGTAGCCATCGGCGATTGTTGTCTTCTTTGCAGTTGTTTATTTTCAGCACACAGTTGTTGTACAAGACAGTCAGTTAGTCGTATCCCGTTTGTGTGTAGTTGGCAAAATAATTGCTCATATGTTACATCGGCTAGGACCAATCGTTTGTCTTGTTAGAAGTTCACGGCAGCTCACTTTGTAACATTGTAACGTCGTTCCGTTAATAACAGTTAATAAATAGTTTATTTAGTAGAATTTCAAATTCAATTTGATTGTTGTTTTAGTCTGCACTCAAACTATAAATAATAAGGGTAAAGAGCGACTTTAGTTTGATTTCATTTGGAACTTTCCGGCGGCGACTTCTGAACTTCTTTATCGCAGTCAGTTGGCAGTGAGCTGTCACACTGACAATCAGTACTAGTGTCATAGTCATAGACACAAGTGACAACATGGGGGACACGGTACAAATTGCGAACAAAAACGTGGTTTCGCTGAACTATCCAGCACCAATCAAGAAACTGACAAAAGCCAGAAAAATTCTCAGCGAGGATGACTTCTCACAGGTTTGTGTGTGTGTGTTTTTTTTTTAGCATTGTTTGATTGATTTGTAGGGAGTGGTAAGTGAAAGTGAGCGAGCGTGATATGATGACTGTGATTAAATTCAATGTTTGGCTCTCCTTTAAATAACGGTCGCTGGATGGCGACGGCCTCTTAGTCGGAGTTCACTCCCCTGGCTGCAGTGCAATTACGGAGTGGACAAGTCACGAATTAATACACAAACTGACGTCAACATGGCTGCTAGAGCTAGACCACGCGCTGCGACTGACATAAGCGACCACTTTCTTGCGACGCAAGACTCTCGTAGACCACTCGCTGCGACTCAAATTAGCAACCGCGTTCTTCCGACGCAAGACTTAGTGACTGTAGATGTGAGACCTATGGATCTGTATGTCGTAATGAGCGATAGGCTTGCGTGGTTTCCGTGAGATGTGTTACCCTAACCCTACCCCGAACAATACCCCAAACCTTAACTCTAACCTAACCCAAACACTAAGCCTAACCCTGGGATGACACGTAACCATCTCATTTGTTTTGTTCCCTCTTTTCCACTCCGTAATTGCACTGGAGACAGGGGAGTGTGAACTCTGACAAAGGGACCATCGCCATCCAGCTAGCGACCGCTATTTAAAGGAGAGCCCAATGTTTCTTCTAGGTGGTCTTTTGCCGTTGTTATTGTTTATTGTTGTGATTGATTTGAGTAGTTTAGTCTGCTTATCAGATGTAAATATGTGTGTCAATCAGTCAATCGTTGACTGATAAATTGGTTATTGGGTCTATTGGCATTGATGTACTTTTTACTTAGCTTTAATAATTGTGTACCTATAAGTAATATACTTGTTTACTTGTCTGTTAAGTCTGTAGACTTTTGTTTAGCTTTTTTCTTGTCACATTGTTGTCCTGACTCTTTATCTGTTGTTTTTAGTTAGCAGACCAAATCATGCTGTGATTGTAACTGACTCAGAGAGCGTGTTGAGAAAGGTGGAGACAGGCATGCTGTGTGCAGAGCGGCAAGCATCACTCAAAAAGTCCCGGGTAGTTAGCATCCTTTGGATATTTTTCTCTAAGTTATGCCAGTGTGTTAAGAAATGAGCAGGCAGAAAGACTGGCTGATTCTGCACCACTTGGTGGTGAACTGATGAATGACAAGCTGGATGTTGTGAGGGCCCTTTGGGAGCAGGTGAACAGTGCGGAGGAACAGATAGATCCTTACGGTCTGAGGAGAATGGCACTGCAAGGAGTTACCAGGGGATCTGGCCGATGCTCGACAATCAGGGAAGAGGCGAGACGGATATGCAGTCAGACAGTTACTGGTACTATTTAAATTTTAACTGTTCACTTGCTGCTGAAGATGGTGGCGGAGCACTTATGGGGGTGTCCCGAGTGCTGTGATGTCGATTCCTTAATGAACATTCAGACCAGATCAGGCCTGCAGAAGTGGCCCCATAGATCTTGCCAGTTTTTTTTTGGACATCTGGCCCATGACGATCCCAGTTTTTGAAGTATTGGCCCCTGAGTAAACTTTGTTGAATAGTCTTGCTTTAGTCTGTCATTTGTATTCATTGTTTTAGTCTGTGACAATATATCTTGTCATTGTTTACTTAAGTCCTTTGTTTACGGTCACTGTCTATTTTTACTCATTTTTTCTTAAATCCCACTGTTTACTGAAGGGGTCACTACGGCAAATTTTTTTTAAATTTTTTTTTTTACAGAGCTAAAGCAATTATTATATTATTGTCATTATATGTTTTTAAAATTTTTTTGTAGAATTTTAAAATGTAGGTTTATTGAAAAAGTCAAAAAAATCTTGCATCGTAAGACAGTAATAAAATTTTAAAAAACAAAAACTTTCTAAAATCTCCTTTTAAAAATACCAGTCCCTATAGTATTGTTCAAGAAGTATCAACACTAAATCTCATGTTTCTAGTCTTTATATTAGCTGAGATTTTAGGATTTCACACACACAACAAACAGAAATATAGAGATGTGAGAAAACTGACTTTTAAACTTTTTATCTTGAAAAAGTGCATGGGTTGGTGCCTTTAGTATTAACTTTTCAAAGCTAATGTGTTTACAAATGACATAAATTTTGTGTATAATCTATTCTACGAATGCCGAACTTTACAAAAATGAACACATTGAAAAGGTGATTTTTCTGTCATAAATTGGAATAAAGGCCGTGTAGTGACCCCTTAAGTCTGTCATTTCTTGTCACTGTTAACTTTAGTCTGTTGTTTCTTATTGCGTGTAATGTTACATTTATTTTACTTAAGTCTGCCATTTCTCATCACTTTCTAGTTTAGTCTCTCATTTTCAGTCATTCACTGTTTACTTGAGTCTCTCTCATTTTTATTCTTTAACTGTTTACTTAAGTCTCTCATTTTCTTTCACTGTTTACTTGAGTCTCTCATTTTCTTTCACTGTTTACTTGAGTCTCTCATTTTCTTTCACTGTTTACTTGAGTCTCTCATTTTAATCACATGATTTTCTTTCACGGTTCTTTATTGTGTCTTTAATACTATGTCAGTTTAAACATGGATAAAATCTGCTTTGAGAGAGAAAAACAAAACAAGAGAGAGAGAAAACACACATTAAATACTCTTGTTTCATTACAAACTTTCTAATGTTCATACTGTTGCTCCCTCTTCCCACAAAGTGTACAATCTCTTTGTTTTGAATTATTTTGTGTTGGTTTTCTGTATATAAAATATTGTGCAATTGTCTTCTTTTTTCAGGGCATCAGCAAAATTATTGAGAGAGATTTCTTCCCAGATATCCCCAAGTTGCAGGCCGAGGCTGAATATTTTGAAGCGCTGGACAAAAATGATTTGGTCAAGCTGAGAGAAATACAGATGAGATTCTCAAAACGACTAGACACAGGAGCTACAGATGTTTGTGAGTGAATGTCTGGACAGTTTTTATGTTTGTGAGTGAATGTCAAGACTGTTGTCATGTTTGTGAGTGAATGTCTCGACTGTTGTCATGTTTGTGAGTGAATGTCTAGACAGTTGTTATGTTTGTGAGTGAATGTCTAGACTGTTGTCATGTTTGTGAGTGAATGTCTCAACTGTTGCTATGTTTGCGTGTAGCTTGCCCACTCAGTCACATATTGTTGATAGCATCTATGAAAAGCTGAAGATCAAATGGGTTGGTCCTTTTGTTAGAATGCAGCCACAACCATCAAAGTATTATCTACACTTTATAACACAAAAAAGGCTGCTTGTAAATGCTGCTCCTTATTAGTTCAGAAGTTGGGTGGCCATCTTTACACCGTTATCTTCTTCTTCTTTTATCCGCTTGATTATCTGTATCTGCAATGTTGTCTCTAATATGAACTTTATTGTCTGTCATAATTCAATCAGTGACCTGTAAAGTTTGGCTTGCACCGGTATTTCTCAAAATGTTTTGGTGTCACAGTATTTATCTGAACTGTTGTGTCATGTGCTTAACACTCTTAACATCCTTAATAATAATATTGAAAGATTACAAGACAATGGCTTGGTTATTATAATTTCTATCACACTCTTTGTTTGAAGCCCCTTAGTACCGGAAATGAGAGCAAGAGGGGGCCCCAAGAGTACATGGGTTGTTGACATGAAAGACATTATTTATACATCCGCATTATATTATCTAATGATATTTGTTCAGTCATGCATGCTTTAATTACCATCGAAAACCTAACTATATATATATATGTACACTACTCCTAAGTTTTTCTTAATCTCAGATATTTGTCCTTGGGTGCAAAACATCTTTGTCTGAGCTTTCACCAACTGTGAACTCTTGCAGAAAGTTCTGGTTGTTTGTCTGTTTTTGGACTTTGTCTTCTGAGCTTTCACCGACTGTAAACTCCTGCAGAAAGTTCTGGTTGTTTGTCTGTTTTTGGACTTTGTCTTCTGAGCTTTCACCGACTGTAAACTCCTGCAGAAAGTTCTGGTTGTTTTTCTGTTTTTGGACTTTGTCTTCTGAGCTTTCACCGACTGTAAACTCCTGCAGAAAGTTCTGGTTGTTTGTCTGTTTTTGGACTTTTGTCTTCTGAGCTTTCACCGACTGTAAACTCCTGCAGAAAGTTCTGGTTGTTTTTCTGTTTTTGGACTTTGTCTTCTGAGCTTTCACCGACTGTAAACTCCTGCAGAAAGTTCTGGTTGTTTGTCTGTTTTTGGACTTTGTCTTCTGAGCTTTCACCGACTGTAAACTCCTGCAGAAAGTTCTGGTTGTTTATCTACTTTTTTGCATTGTCTTGTTCTAGAACTTGAGTTTGGTATGCACATATTTTGCCATTGAAAAATAAAAATAACACAAAAACTTGGACAGCTTTAACCTGCCTCTAGGGCTTGGTTTTATTTGTGTCCTCAACATCTGCTTTAGTTCTGGCTTATATGTGTGCTAACTTAAGGTTCTTCCCTTATCAGGTAGACGCACAATAAGGTAAAAGAAAACACGCTGAATTAGTTGCCTTGTATGACATGTCTGGGTGTAGAGGTAGTGGGTCTATTTCTCCCTCGCGCCCCCCCCCCCATAATGGGCTGAAGCTCCCTAACCCGCACAAGGACTCTTCAGTAGTTCCATTAGTTGTAGCACTACTTTTGTGACCTTGAAAATAAAAATAAACTAATTAGATTGCTATTAATAGCTGTATACACCCTACCCCAGATATAATCTCTAGTTGAAATCATCAGCCAGGCAGACAGATCTCACACAGCTCCCAAATTGAATTATCAAGTAATGAATGTATCAAAAATGATATTGATGCTTTAAATAAATGATTATCTAAATTATGTGTGTTTTTAATATATATGTATCTATATTTTTTTCTCCATCTTTTAGCAGGTACACCAGCAACATTTGAGACACCGGAAGGCAGGCGGAAGACAACGCCAGCTGGTAAGAAGCAGCCCACTGCTGAACAGCCACTGCAGAATATCAACACAAACCTGGATGTTGAAGAAGATTCCACAGATGAGAAAGGTAATGATAGCAACAGTTAGTTTCATTTAAACTCTTTAATTATGTGGTTATGTGCCATTGTTCATTGGCAGACTGAGATTGATTACTGCAGATATCTCCTGCCTCCACATATCTCTTTTAGTGGCCTTCTCTGTCCATTTTGTGACTGAGTTTTGTAAAGTCTGTATTGTCTCTCTACTGTCTTGTCTTGTGGTTTGCTCAGTTATAATATAGGCAATTTTTGTCTCTCTGTTGTCTGCCATTCTCTGTATGTCCCAACCATTGCAGTCTATTAGCCCTCCATATCTCTTAGCTCAGACCTGTGTCTACATCTCTTAGCTCAGACCTGTGTCTACATCTCTTAGCTCTGACCTCTGTCCTTATCAGAAGACATATTAGGTCTTGACAAGAGCCAAGTTCTCATGCGGAAAAAAATCCAGGTTTAAAATAAATAAATGTATGTAATTAGAATATCAATCAGTTATTGAGTTTTCAATTAATTAGTCTGCATGTCCTTTACAGCATGTTGCTGTCGTCACAGCGTGCCTGCAAGTATCTTTTTCTCTAGTCATTTCTCCAGCCCTGTGTGCATTCATAGACAGTGCATCTTCACAATGTCTGGTATCTGCCTTCCCGAAGGTCGCGTCTGCCTCAGTTTGGGGAAACTGCACCTTTTATCCCCGTTCTTTGCAGAAATTCATGGCGCTTGACATGTCCAAATACCTCAGGATGGGATGAGTTTACGGGCCAGTTCTCCTTAGTGTTCAGGTCATGCAGAATGTCGACGTCGTTCTTTTTCTTAGCCTGTGGTATTCTTACAATTTTTTCTGTAGTATTTCAGTTTAAAAGCTCCAATTTTTTTCTTCAAAAACGGAATGAGAGTCCGTGACTGACGCACATAAGCTGCCAGGGAAAAGATGCATGATCTCAAAATTGTGAACTTTAACATTCTTGCAGGTGCTGTTTAATATTCTTCTTCTTCTTTGCATACACAGGCTGTAAACTCTGGCAGAAAGTTCTGGTTGTTTGTCCACTGCTGGACTGCAGTCCTATTCCAGAACCTGAGTGTAGCATTTGCATCAATTCGACAGATCTGACTAATTTGAATGCAGACTGTTGGTTCCTTGTCTCTCAGGCAGATGCACTCTGACTTCGAAGGAAGCTCTCAAATAGTCGATTCTTATGACATGATTTATTTAACATTAAATGCCGAATTCATTTTGTTGTTCATTTGCGGTTTCTCATTTCAGATAACGATGCACCAAAGTTGTCTCTGGATTCTTTTCTGTCGAAGAACACGAGCGAGGACAGTGCTTCATTTGTGGAGATTCTCAGCGAGGCTGAGCGCAAGCACCGGATGAAACATGCCTGGTTGTTTGAGAAGGAGCAGGAGCAGCAGCAGGTTTGTGACATGTGCCGTCTCGTCACCCTCCCACTATATCTTATACCCTGTTTGGCCACCCTCCCATTATATCTTATACCCTGTGTCGTCACCCTCCAATTATATCTTATACCCTGTCTCGCTACCCTCCTATTATATCTTATACCCTGTCTCGCCACCCTCCCATTATATCTTATACCCTGTCTCGTCACCCTCCCATTATATCTTATACCCTGTCTCGCCACCCTCCCATTATATCTTATACCCTGTCGCGTCACCCTCCCATTATATCTTATACCCTGTCTCGTCACCCTCCCATTATATCTTATACCCTGTCTCGTCACCCTCCCATTATATCTTATACCCTGTCTCGTCACCCTCCCATTATATCTTATACCCTGTCTCATATAGAATATCAGATATAAACATGTCTGTGGCTTAGGCATGATGCGAACCCGGTTCCTAATACCGACGTGCCGGATTTCAACCCCTCCTTTCCCCCATGTAGAATGTTGAAGGGAGGCAGTGGTGCTGAGCCACACATGTTGGTGGTTTGATGCACTAGGACAAGGGCTGATACAGGCAGCGCAAATAGAGAATTGACATTTCCTTCAAAGTCTTAGAGTTGAGGAATCGGAAATCTGCACACAAATAACCCGGATCTGTAAAATGAATATACATGCAAAAATCAAGTCCTGAAAAAAGACCAAAGTCTAGAAGTGGATGAATAACCAGAATTTACAGTCAGTGAATGGGAAGAATGAAAGGATCTTGAAAACCCAGATCTTACAAACTCGAGTGGATCAGTCACAGTTAGGATGGTTTGGACATTAATGGGAGAGAATCGGCCACCATGGCAGGCCAGAAACCACAGAACCAGGACAACTCAGGGTCCGCTAGGAAGACGTCTGACAGTTCCTGACTGACAGAGGACTGAAATAGAACAAACCCAAAAACAGAACTGTTTAAAAGTCTGGCGATCTCTCTGGGAGATCTCTACACCCCAAAGTAGATGAGGATTGACTAAGTAAATAAAAGAATGTGATTAAGAAAAATGTCATTAGGTGCCTGAGACACTTACTCACTTCAGCGGCCTTGTTTGTTCAAGGATATACAAAAGTCAGTGACCCTTTTACACCTCTAGTATATCTGGCATTCTTCTTCTTGTTCACCGGCTGTGAATTCCGGCGGTAAGTCGCAGTTCTTCGTCCAAAATGGACTTTTGGCTTTTACCTTGACCTGAGTTTTGCGTGTACATCCGTTTTACTGGCTTATTTGTTTGCAGTACTCGTTCCCCGCCTCTCCGGCAGATGTACTCCGACTTCGGAGGAAATATCTGGCATTTGATGCTAGTCTTATATTTATATAGACCAAGTGTGATGTGGTGACACCTTTACTTCTAGGACAATTCCTGGTGCCTGTTTTAGACCAAATTGACGTGAAGGCCAGTGTCAATTTTTGTTTAAAATCCACTGTTTAAGTGTAAAACCTAGCTTACTTTAAGCAGGTCAGTTATATAACCACGTTTACTTTAAGCAGGCCAGTTATATAACCAAGTTTACTTTAAGCAGGTCAGTTATGTAACCAAGTTTACTTTAAGCAGATCAGTTATATAACCAAGTTTACTTTAAGCAGGTCAGTTATGTAACCAAGTTTACTTTAAGCAGATCAGTTATGTAACCAAGTTTACTTTAAGCAGGTCAGTTATGTAACCAAGTTTACTTTAAGCAGGTCAGTTATATAACCAAGTTTACTTTAAGCAGATCAGTTATATAACCAAGTTTACTTTAAGCAGGTCAGTTATATAACCAAGTTTACTTTAAGCAGGTCAGTTATGTAATCAAGTTTACTTTAAGCAGGTCAGTTATGTAACTAAGTTTACTTTAAGCAGGCCAGTTATGTAACCAAGTTTACTTTAAGCAGATCAGTTATGTAACCAAGTTTACTTTAAGCAGATCAGTTATATAACCAAGTTGCAGGTCAGTTATGTAATCAAGTTTACTTTAAGCAGGTCAGTTATGTAACTAAGTTTACTTTAAGCAGGCCAGTTATGTAACTAAGTTTACTTTAAGCAGGCCAGTTATGTAACCAAGTTTACTTTAAGCAGGTCAGTTATGTAATCAAGTTTACTTTAAGCAGGTCAGTTAATTAACCAAGTTTACTTTAAGCAGGTCAGTTAATTAATCAAGTTTACTTTAAGCAGGCCAGTTATGTAACCAAGTTTACTTTAAGCAGGTCAGTTAATTAACCAAGTTTACTTTAAGCAGGTCAGTTAATTAACCAAGTTTACTTTAAGCAGGCCAGTTATATAACCAAGTTTACTTTAAGCTGGTCAGTTATGTAACCAAGTTTACTTTAAGCTGGTCAGTTAATTAATCAAGTTTACTTTAAGCAGGTCAGTTAATTAATCAAGTTTACTTTAAGCTGGTCAGTTAATTAATCAAGTTTACTTTAAGCAGGTCAGTTAATTAATCAAGTTTACTTTAAGCTGGTCAGTTAATTAATCAAGTTTACTTTAAGCAGGTCAGTTAATTAACCAAGTTTACTTTAAGCAGGTCAGTTATATAACCAAGATTGCTTTAAGCAGGTCAGTTATATAACGAAGTTGACTCTAATTTAAGCAGGTCAGATTTTTTTTTAAATATTGACTGAAATGGTTTGGCCAATTAATGAGAATGAATCAGATGATGCCAGCAATGAGAGCGTACAAAGAGAAAGTAGAAATGAATATGGATTTGAAAGAGTCACTGATATCTTGAGATAACCTACAACATAACAGCATATCAGGCAGTCGAGCCTGCCCTAGCTTGGTAACCGATCATCTGATGACCTCCAACGCCTAGCACCACAAAGCAGAAATTCTTGATTGAAATTGGCTTCTCTGGCTGATTGGCTTGTTATTTTATCAGCTGAAAATGACTTGTGTTGAATATTTTTTAGGAGCACTATGAGATGATGTTAGTTCCTTCAATCGAGGAGCAGGCGGCAATTACAGACAGATCAGCACATGTCAACACCTGGAAGTACACCAACCAGAATGCTGTCATGTATGTACCAGAAGGTATGTGTTCTCATGTCATGGTTATACCAGAGAGTATGTGTTCTCATGTCATGGTTATACCAGAGAGTATGTGTTCTCATGTCATGGTTATACCAGAGAGTGTGTTCTCATGTCATGGTTATACCAGAGAGTATGTGTTCTCATGTCATGGTTATACCAGAGAGTGTGTTCTCATGTCATGGTTATACCAGAGAGTGTGTTCTCATGTCATGGTTATACCAGAGAGTATGTGTTCTGTCATATTGTACCGGAGAGTATGAGTTCTGTCATATTGTACCAGAGAGTATGTGTTCTGTCATATTGTACCGGAGAGGGTGTGTTCTGTCATATTGTATCAGAGAGTTTGTGTTCTGTCATATTTTACCAGAGAGTATGTGTTCTCATGTCATGGTTATACCAGAGAGTATATGTTCTGTCATTGTACCAGACAGTATGTGTTCTCATGTCATGGTTATCCCAGGAGGCGTGTGTTCTGTCATTGTACCAGAGAGTATGTGTTCTGTCATATTGTACCAGAGAGTATGTGTTCTGTCATATTGTACCAGAGAGTATGTGTTCTGTCATATTGTACCAGAGAGTATGTGTTCTGTCATATAGTATCAGAGAGTATGTGTTCTGTCATATTGTACCAGAAGGTGTGTGTTCTCATGTCATAGTTGTACCAAAAGGTATGTGATCTCATGACATGGTTCTACCAGAAAATATGTGTTCTCACCTGAGTGCTAAACTCTCATTTAAAGAAAAACCACCTTTGAGCATTGAAAAGTAATACTTCATTTTGATCTGCATGATGTAATGATTCACATGTATGCTTTTGGCATGTTATAAAATTACAAATAACAGCCTGGAAAATGCAGCAGTGAACCTCCTCCTCCTCCCCCCCCCCCCCCAAAAAAAAAAAAAAACATGCTTATGTGGCTTTGGCTTAGTACCAGCATTATATACCCGAAGATAGCATGCTCTCATGCTGGATTGAGAAACAGCTGTGTCCACATGTCGTAATTGACAGAGTATGGTGGTGAATTGATGAATGATAAGCTAGATGTTGTGTGGGCCCTGTGGGAGTGGGTGAACAGTGCAGAGGCACGAAAAGACCCTCGCGGTCTGAGAAGAATTGCGCTTCGAGGTAGTTACCAGGGGATCTGGCCGATGCTCAACACTCAACGCTTGCGTATTTTAGGTGTGGAAATTTGTGTAAATGTATGTGTATTTTAGGTGTATTTACATGTTATTGTGTGTATAATTTAGATGTGGGATATTAATGTTATTTTGGGTGTGGATATTCATGTGTTATCGTGTGTGTATTTTAGTTAGTCTTTTCTCTTGAACCTGGACCGCACAGGGCAGAGGTTAAAGCTGACCGTGTCTGGCAGTGTGTTGCCACCTGTTTTTTTAGGTCTTGAATATCCATTAGGCCCATGGTTGAAGCTACCCTGATGATTGTGTATTTCAGGTGTGGCTATTTATGTGTTATTATGTATGTATTTTAGGTGTGGATCTGAGTGCTAAAGAACTCATAGAGCTGCAGAAACACAAGCCCCGGGAGATTGTCCATGGGAACACACGGTTTACTCACTGTCCCTTCAGTAACACCAAGAGCAAAGAGGCCATGCAGAAAGCAGCGTGCTTTAGGGCACTGATCAATCAAGGTAAGGTGAGGAGAAACAGACAGACACAAGTAGAGATACAGGTAGATAGACATACAGAGATACAGGTAGATAGACATACAGAGATACAGGTAGAGAGGGACAGACAGAGATAAGGTAGAGAGGAACAGACAGAGATACAGGTAGAGAGGGACAGACAGAGATAAGGTAGAGAGGGACAGACAGAGATAAGGTAGAGAGGGACAGACAGAGATAAGGTAGAGAGGGACAGACAGAGATAAGTTAGAGAGGGACAGACAGAAAGGTTAGAGAGGGACAGACAGAGATAAGGTAGAGAGGAACAGACAGAGATACAGATAGAGAGGGACAGACAGAGATCAGGTAGAGAGGGACAGACAGAGATACAGGTAGAGAGGGACAGACAGAGATAAGGTAGAGAGGGACAGACAGATAAGGTAGAGAGGGACAGACAGAGATAAGGTAGAGAGGGACAGAGATAAGGTAGAGAGGGACAGACAGAGATAAGGTAGAGAGGGACAGACAGAGATACAGGTAGAGGGGGATAGACAGAGATACAGGTAGAGGGGGATAGACAGAGATACAGGTAGAGGGGAACAGACAGAGATACAGGTAGAGGGGGACAGACAGAGATACAGGTAGAGAGGGACAGACAGAGATACAGGTAGAGAGGGACAGACAGACATACAGGTAGAGAGGGACAGACAGATAAGGTAGAGAGAGACGGACAGAGATACATGTAGAGAGAGACATACAGATAGACAGTATCAGGCAAAGGTAGTCAGATACAACACATACAAACAGCGAGAGAGAGAAATGTATTTAGTTTCCTATCCTGCTTGTTGAGATTTTTGTGTTTTTTTTAATGTTAATTCTACATTCTTGTGTGCAAATAGGACATGAAATAATTGATTGTTCCCTACAAGATATTGTTTGATTTGATATGATACATGATTATTAAAAAAAAAAGATTTTGTTTGACATATGATAGTTAACATTATCCTTGATGTCATGTACAAATATGTGATGTGCGATTATTGACAATTTGCTGTGCTATGATTGTGACGACCCTTTCTGATGTCGCCAGGTAAAATTGGCCACGATGGGAAAGAGATTCAAGCTGGCCAGTCGCCACAGGTCAATGGCTATGGTTTTGTTGGCACGCCCTCACCTGCCCCAGGTGTGTCGGAGTCTCCGCTGATGACCTGGGGTGAGATTGACAGCACACCCACACGACTGGATGCCAACAGTGATTTGTTTCTCTCTACAACTCCTGGCCCTGTATTTAAGGTAGGTCATTCCTGCTTATTCTTCTTATTAGCGTTCCTGGAGACAGTTCTGGCTGTTTGTTGATTTCTGGTCTTGTTCCAGAAATTGAACTTGTGTGCACATCAGTTTTACAGATCTAGTTTATTTGTTTGCAGCCTGTTGGTTTCTCACCTCTGGGTGAAGAACATCCCTAATTATTCACCTGTATTTACGATTGGCAAATCAGCCATGTTTGTATGTGGGTTGGCACCTGAAATAACAGGTCACATCCCCCAGAACTGTTCCAAATACAACATATCAGGGTCAAACTTCTTGTCAAGAGAGACAATGATTGAAGCCACAGTTTACAGGTAGCTGAATGTTTTACAAAAGACAGGGAAGTTCGCACTAGAGACAAAATTTCAGGTATTGATAAACTATTTGAAGCTAATGAAAGACAAAGTTGCCTTTTACTACATGCGGGGGGGGGGGGGGGGGGGGGGGGGGGGGTTCTCCCAAGTTCAATGCATGTTTTTTTTTGGTTTGTGGGTGGATGGGGTTGTGATTTTGTATGATTTTCTTAACTGCATATTTAAGGTATTTGTTCTTGTGATTCTTTCCTCGCCCATGGGATCTGTATTTAAGGTATATTCTTGTGATTCTCTCCTCGCCCATGGGATCTGTATTTAAGGTATATTCTTGTGATTCTCTCCTCGCCCCTGGGATCTGTATTTAAGGTATATTCTTGTGATTCTCTCCTCGCCCCTGGGATCTGTACTTAAGGTACATTCTTGTGATTCTCTCTTCAAGTCTGAGAGAGACCTATACTTAAGGTACATTCTTATGATTCTCTCAAATCTGAGAGAGACCATTTTTCAGGGTATATTCTTGTGATTCCCCCCCTCCCCCCCCCTACATGTATTTAAGGTACGTACTTGTGATTCTCTCCTCACTCCTGGGACCTGAATTTAAGGTTTGTTCTCGTGTTCTTCAAAACCTTTATTTAAGTATGGCAGAGGGTTCTGGTTGTTTATCCACTCCTCCTGGAATTTCACCCTGATCCATAATTTAAGGTTTCTTCACACACATGTTTTACAAATCTGGCTTATTTGGATGCAGACTGCTGGTTCCTTACCTCTCAAGCAGATGTCACATGGTATTTCTATTGGTTTCATTTGGAACTAAGTGTATAACTAAGTACGTAGATTTTTGTCATGGTATGGGACGTCGCAAGTCGACCCAGCCTAAAATGGGTACCAGGATGGCTGTCCTGGGGAAGTAAAGACGGCCAGCATAATGCTGACCACATTACCCACCTAGTGCCGATTGGTTTGTAAAAATATGGGACGCTCTTCCCATATACCCGATGCGCCTAAGGCGTGAAAAGGGATTTTTACTTTACTTACTTTTTATATAACTAAGTATATATTTTATTTAGCTCACGTGCTGGGGATACAAGGAGCTAAAAGTTACATAAGGAGTTGAAGGAGAGTTTATCTGCAGTGAATAAATGTTTGAAATGTCGAATGAGAACAGGGGTTTATGTTCTGTTTGTTATGTGACACAGATTCCAGCGGTCCCCAAACGAGACAGGTTAGCTCTGGAGCTGTCGGAGAAGGCCAGCAAGGCACACAGAGCAAAGAAGGAGGAAGCTATTAGGCAGGTGACCAGGAGGTTCGCCAGGTAATTTGCCACATTACTATATGTTTTAGTTATGCTAATTTGGTTTACAATGCAGTGTGTAGGGAAATGAGCAGGCAGATAGACTGGCTGGTTCTGCACCACTTGGTGGTGAAACTGATGTTTGACAAGCTGGATGTTGTGAGGGCCCCTTTGGGAGCGAGTGAGCGGTGCCGAGGAACAGATAGATCATTGCGGTCCGAGGAGAATGGCACTGCGAGGAGTCGCAAGGGGATCAGCTCGACACTCAGGGGAAAAGTGAGATGGGTATTTTTCTTCACGTTCACCGGCTGTAAACTCCGGTGGAAAGTTCTGGTTGTTCATCCACTTCTGGACTGCAGTCCTGTTCCAGAACCTGAGTGTTGTGTGTACATCCGTTTGACAAATCTGTATGCAAAGTGTTGGTTCCTTGCTTCTCAGGCAGATGCACTCTGACTTTGAAGGAAGCTCCCAGTTAGTCGACTCTTACAACATGCTTTTGGGTAGGCAGTGGATCTATTCTTGTTTTTCCCATAGTAGGGCCCCAGAACCCACAGATGAGACAGTTACTTTTATCATCGGAATTTTAACTCTTTGCTTGCCGCTGAAGATGGGGGACGAGGCGTTTATGGGAGTGTCCCGAAGTGCTATGATGTCAATTCTTAAATTCAACATTCAACAATGCAAGGACTACACAGCAAGAAGAACCTATGGCAGAGCCCCAGCAAGCAAGTTGAAGTGACAGTTTGGGCAACTTTCTGATGCGAGTCATGGACTCTTATTTTACAATCAGTTTCTTCTTTTTTTTTTTAAGTCATAACTTTTGAATTGAAGTGCTTCAGAATACTGTGAGTAGAAATACCTGACACCCTACATGATCTAAGCATTGAGGAGGATTGGCTCATAAACAGCACCTTGTCCTGAAACCTGGGGTATTTCGGCCATATTAAACATCATGGTGGCCAGGAAAGTACATTTGTGGACTTACAGTTTCCAGACAGTGAGGCAGAGGAAGAACACTGTAAATGTGGATACAAGACATTGAAGATGCATTGGCACATAGGGTTGGAGAATTGGCTTGAGACAAAGAGACTTTTATGCTTGCCATGCCCTATATCTAAAAGTGTAATATTTCCTTTGTATCTCCCTATATCTAGTAGTGTAATATTTCCTTTGTATCTCCCTATATCTAATAGTGTAATGCTTCCTTTTGTTCTCCCTATATCTAATAGTGTAATGCTTCCTTTTGTATCTCCCTAAATCTAATAGTGTAATGCTTCCTTTTGTATCTCCCTATATCTAATAGTGTAATACTTCCTTTTGTTCTCCCTATATCTAATAGTGTAATGCTTCCTTTGTAGCTCCCTATATCTAATAGTGTAATGCTTCCTTTTGTTCTCCCTATATCTAATAGTGTAATGCTTCCTTTTGTTCTCCCTATATCTAATAGTGTAATGCTTCCTTTTGTATCTCCCTAAATCTAATAGTGTAATGCTTCCTTTTGTATCTCCCTATATCTAATAGTGTAATACTTCCTTTTGTTCTCCCTATATCTAATAGTGTAAAGCTTCCTTTTGTATCTCCCTATATCTAATATTGTAATATTTCCCCCTGTATCTAATAGTGTCATATTTTCTCATACATCTCCCTGTATCTAATAGTATAATATTTTCTCATGCATCTCCCTGTATCTAATAGTGTAATATTTTCTCATGCATCTCCCTGTATCTAATAGTGTAATTCCTCATGTACCTCCCTGTATCTAATATTTAACAGTCTCCTGTATTTCCAGTCCATCCCCAACCTCCAAGATCTGCCTGAGTTCATCAGACCGCCTGAGTTCCATGTCTCCTGCAGCTCAAAGATTGGCCAGCAAACGACTCGGCATCAAGACATCCTCAGACAAAGCACTCCTGGCTAGCTATTCCCCAAGTCCTTCACCCACACACAGGCTTCCTGGAACGCCCACTCCAGTGAGACTGACACCAGGGTCAAGACGATCAAGGGGTTCTTTGCCCGGAAGTCCAGCTGGGTCCACACCAGACAGTAGTCGAGGAAGTGCCACACCCACAAATGAGCCTGCCTCCCTAACAGATCACCTTCTCAACTTGCCCAAAAGGAAAAGGAAATCTGCAGCAGACTTTTTCTGATAGCATTGTGGTTCATCATTTCTAGTAAGTCTTCACAGGCCATGTATAGAGAAGGTTATGGCAACAGATGGCTAGAGAACATTGTGTAGCAAACATATATAGAAAATGTTATGGCAACATATGGCCAGAGAATACCATAACAGTTTGTATATTTAAACAGAATGTTAGCCATGAAAAAAAAAACCTGGCAGGCCATGTCAGCGGAGACATCAGTGAATCCCAAAACTCTAATTCAGTCCTAGAACTAGACCCAGAGTCCAGATGTGGACAAACAACCAGGAATTTCCACTGGGGAACAAATAACAGTTGATCATACAACTGCTACCTGTCGCAGATCTCTGTAATGTTTATTTGTGAAATTGAAATAATGTGAAGTTAAGTGCATGAAAACTTGTGAAAATGATCGTTTATTTGTGTATTCTTGGGTCAATTCCTGGTAAAGAAAGTAAGGTTTATTCACTGAGCATGTCCTAAGAGAATTATAAACAACTTTAAATCTTTTTGAAAGCAAAGATTTGGCTTTAATCAAAAAAGGGTTCAGAGGTTAGTGAATGTATTTCACAACCCTTTATGTACAAAAGTTCAGTTTCTGGACAATATATATTTGTAAGTGTTATCCATCACAGTATTCAGACTTTGGCACCAGAGTCGCTCTGTGGCTTAGGCGCTGCAAAAGCACTTTGAGATCCCAGGTTCCAGGTTTGACCTTATATGCAGGCGATAAAGCAGCAGACTGCTTTGCTGTGGCTTCCACGGTGGTATAGAGTGCCGATTGCTAAGAGAGTAATGGGAAACTACTGAAAGTAAATTTGCCTAGAAAAACCACAACGGCCAAAAACAAATCTGGGCTTGGTTCTATAAAGGTCATGCAGCTAACTATAGAAACTTAGACCAGAGTCATTGTGTAAGAGATTGGAGACCCATCACACCAATTTTCTAAAGACAACAGTGGGTATACTAAAGCCAGCTAACTATAGAAACTTAGACCAGAGTCATTGTGTGAGAGATTGGAGCCCCATCACATCATTTTTCTAAAGACAACAGTGGGTATACTAAAGCCAACCTTCATTGTGGAGACGGCACACAATTCACAAAAAGTGTCAGTATTTTGGGTGCAGTAGTTTTTTTTCCGTATTCCTTAGAACTGTATATTATTTGTTGCAAAATTTCCACTTGTGCTATGTGTTGTTAGATGTCATATTTACCAAATAAATCTGATCTGCTACTGCATGTTTCTTCATTTGGGATAGTTGACAAGAATGGTGGAGTAGTCAGATACTTTGATCCGCCGATATTGTCACCTCATGAAAGGTCACCAAGTGCATGTTTGGTGATTATCACTGAAATTTATTTTGAGAACTGTTTTCTGTCACTTTACAATATGCCAAAGCCACACCTGTGAATCCATGTTGGTGTAACGGCTAGGCACTCGCGTGTGGGTCGTAAAGTCGTGGGATTGGGTCCGGATGGAACCTGACTTTTTTTTTCTTCTTAAATGGACCTTGGCTTCCAGGTTGATCAAGCCTCAATTGGGTACCAGGTACAGTCCTGGGAAGTAAAGGCAGCCGGCATGATGCTGATCACATCACCCACTGAGTGCTGACTGGTCTATAAAATCTAACCCAATACACCTGGAGGCATGGAAAAGGGTCCATTACTTTAAACCTGTGAATTCCTACTTCATGTAGGTCAGAATGAAACCATTACTTTTCACACAAATCATATCAAATTGTTTATCTGTCAGGGTTTTCTTGGAGCAGTGAGTTAGCACCTCAATGACTTTTGGTGTAGTGCCGATATCACCGTCTCACCTGTGATAAGTACACCTAAAAGTCTGACCCACCCTCATATTACAGAATCTTTATCTGGATGGCAAGCTAGCAGGGTTAATCTCAGACTCTGTTCAACCTTCAAGGAAGTTATAAATGGGGGGGGGGGGGGGGGGGATGGTAACAGCTTGACCGGTCTGATGTAGTCCTGCGTGGGTAAGGACTTCCATGATGTAACAAGTGACACCCCAACACAACCTGACAAGTTTTGTAGCCCTACATGGGTAAGGGCTTCCATGATGTAACAAGCGACGCCTCAACACAACCTGACAAGTTTTGTAGCCCTGCATGGGTAAGGACTTCCATGATGTAACAAGCAACACCTTAATACTATCTGACAAGTTTTGTAGCCCTGCGTGGGTAAGAACTTCCATGATGTAACAAGCAACACCTCAACACTATCTGACAAGTTTTGTAGCCCTGCGTGGGTAAGAACTTCCATGATGTAACAAGCAACACCTCAATACTATCTGACAAGTTTTGTAGACACAATTCAACCACACAGCTGTAGTTTATGGGCAACAAATTTATTTATGAAACCAGTGTATTTGTAAAATAATTAACTGATCAATGGCAACTAATACAACACCAGCTCTACTGTTAATGCTAAAGTCACATTATGCTAGCAGGTCTCAAGGCTGCTTCTGTGGACACAGGCTGGCTCAGAGGCATAGCTACTACACATTCTAGGCATGTTCCATCACTTGCTCATTGTCCCCACCAAATGGTTGTGCATGAGATGCCCTTATGTATAAATAATCAATAGGGAAAACCATAAGTATAATTTACTTTCAAAGAAGCTAAATACTGTGAAAGCCAGATTTTCTTAGTGTGCTCTGGTCAAATGTAAAAATATGAAAACATATTACTTGTTGGGTGGGATTCATAACAGAACAAATCAAACAGTCATACATTTTTTGGGACTGAAGAGTTGAAGCGGATATAGTTTGATCACTTGCATTCTCCTAGATCTCAGAAATAAACATCGGAGTGGAGAATTTTGATGTTCACTTTTCAATATAGGCATCTGAATAACAAAACTGAACCAACCTGGAGACACTTTTTAATCACAAATACAGAAGTGGCACTGTAATTTGTGGCAGCATAGTTACAACACAAACTAGCAAGTTTTCAGCTGGTTCCTGTGCGTTCATACTTGGTGGCATTTATTTGTATAGTGGTGATTTACTTTGCCCGGCTCTCTAGCCGGATTGCGCGGTATACCCATTGACGAACTCCTTGTGGTCCAGGTTCACTCCAAGGCGTAGGCAGAAAAGCCACATTTCTCCCAGATGTTCGGTATTTACAATGGAATCAAGGCTGAAAGGTTGCGATATCCATGATACCGACAAGCCTAAAGGTTAACAACTCATGGCTTCTAGATACTAAAACAAATAAAGATAGTTTACTTTAGCTGCAAGTCTTCTTCACAATGCAGCCCCAGGAATGTTTTTGTGTGGTTTTACTGGATAAAAACTACATCCGGTGCTTTTCACCGTTTTCTGAAAAGCTTTGAACCCAGGCAGGTCAAGATTGTGAAACTGCATTAACGATATCCCAGGCTAAGTCAAGATGAATGATAAATGTAACAATCACAACACAGTTGACTCCACACCAGACAGCCCTCAATCACTTCTGGAAGACAACACCTGGATGACATGGCTGGGTGTATCAGATTTAACAATAAATGCATAATGTGCAGCAGAGAATGATTGGGAACAAATCCATTCCATCCTGCCTGTGACCTCATATGATGTGGTGTCAATGAGAATATTACTCGACTCACCACTCACGGTTCAAACACTAATGTCATCCAGCAATCATGTTAAAAATCTGAGCGCAGACGGTGACTCAGACAAATAATTTTGAAATGAATAAAAGCTTATAAAAATTGTGTGCTGTATGTTGGCCACTGTCTCTGAGAATCTTATGTGGTGAGGGCTCCCAGTCTCTTCTATGGTGGGATTCTACTGTCCGAAAACAACAAGACTAGCTTTCATGTAATCATCCATCATGTAAATTTAACCCTAACAGTCAAGGGTCATAACTGTTCAACACATTCACTAACCACGGAGCCACAAAACAGTGAACATACAACCTTAAACTGACAAAACAGAACTAACAGCCCAAAACAAGACACAAATCAAACAACAAATTTAGACAATGCAGAACCAACTTAACCTTGAGCTTCAACGCAAAACTAACAGCCCTGAACAAGGGACAAATCAAACAACAAATTCAGATAATGCAGAAACAACATAACCCTGAACTATTAAGTGGATCTAACAGCCCAGAGCTGCTTTAAAAAAAAATGAAAACAAGCTTGGTTCTCATCTCTCCAGATGATAGTGTAATACTGTGCTGTATGGAGATGTGGGAAATGCAGCTAATGGCAATGACAACTAGCAAGATCCACTCACATTAGGAAGACACCTCCACAATTAGAGCATAGAATTTCAGGGCCACTGTATTTAATGTTCTCAGATGCTCAGCTTTCAACCTATCTGCAATCACTTTCTTCTTTATTCTTATTCCCCATCTATGCAAAATGATCCATGACTTTCAGTTTAATAAGAAGCTTAGATCATGCAGAACTAACATAACTGAGAAATTACAGCCCAGAGCAAAGAATTAAACAACTAACAAACTGGTAAAATGAGCTAGGTAATGTAGAACTAACACAACCTACAACAAGAACATTTATTCCATAATTTGCAATTAGTAAAACTCCGCAAGGACTGCATGTTAACAATACACACAATCAATAAATATAGAAATAATATGCAAGTTTGCTGGTACAAACAAACAACCAATGATTTACAGCTCATCCCGAACCCCTACTTGAAACGTTGTGAGAATGTTTAGCCTGTCATTGAGCTGTTCTTTCTTTTTATCACTGACCTTTCCTGATCGCAACTTTTCTACCCGCAACACTTCACTTTCTATAAAGCTATCTCCCTTTTCTAGGACCTTCTTCATAGTTTTGATGTAGACATCAGCAGCTGACTTCTCGCTCTCCTGAGTCAACTGCTGGACCGCCAGTTCTGCCTTCTCCAACACTGCAGTCCTCTGATCTGCACCTGCCTTGAGAAACTCTTTCACTAGCTTGTCAAACTGCTCCAGACAGCCAGGTCGACCAAGCCACAAACCTGCCAGAAGATTTCACATTGTATGTCGACTGTAGTAAGACCTGACTAGCAATGATAAAGTAGGACAGGTTGTCCTAGCTATGATATAGTGGAATTACCTGTACTGTGACCTGTGTGGTGTTGCCAGACTAGTTCTGCTGAGACCTGTATGTGGTGTAGTAGGACTAGTTGTGAAACCAGTGTGGAAAGATCAGCTGTGTGTCGTGTGGTAGGACTAGTTATAGTAAAACCAGTGTGGAAAGATCAGTCGTGTGGTAGGACTAGTTATAGTAAAACCAATGTGGAAAGATCAGCTGTGTGTCGTGTGGTAGGATTAGTTATAGTAAAACCAATGTGGAAAGATCAGCTGTGTGTCGTGTGGTAGGACTAGTTATAGTAAAACCAGTGTGGAAAGATCAGCTGTGTGTGGTGTGGTAAGACTAGTTGTAGTAAAACCAGAGTGGAAAGATCAGCTGTGTGTGGTGTGATAAGACTAGTTGTAGTAAAACCAGTGTGGAAGGATCAACTGTGTGTGGTGTGGTAGGACTAGTTGTAGTAAAACCAGTGTGGAAGGATCAACTGTGTGTGATGTGTCTGATCAGCTGTACTTTGTGTAGAGTGGTGGTAGGACCAGTCGTACTGTGACCTTTGTACTCACATTTGACATATTTAACTCTCCCCACTTCTCTGGTGTCTGTGGCTTAGGCGTTGTGAACGCGATCTGAAATGCAGGGGTACTGGGTTCTATCCCAGCTACGGGCATTGCACTATACATGGTTTCGACAGTGGTATCAAGAAGCTGACCATCCAGAAAGCAATGGCAAAATTATTGGATGTAAATTTGCCTATAAAATCCACAACAGCCTAAAAATGCTAGGGTTGGTTCTGCAATGTCCTGTAAAAAATATATGACTCTAACTATTAACACTTCTCTGGTACAACCCACTCATTATTTACTCTCCCCACTCTGGTACACATTCACTGGCTATAAACTCTGGCGGAAAAATCTGGCTGTTTGTCCACCTCTGGACATTAGTCTTGTTCCAAAACCTTAATGTTACGTGTACATCCGTTTTACAAATCTGCGTTATTTGTATGCAGATTGCTGGTTCCTTGCCTCTAAGGCAGATGCACTTCGAAGGAAGCTCCCAGTTAGTCGACTCCTATGACATGTTTGGGGAGGCAGTGGGTCTATTCTTGTTTTCCCTACAATGGGGTATCGGAACCCAAACGGGAAGACCCACTCATATTTTACATTGCTTCTCTGGTACATTCCACTTATATTTTAATCTCCACAATTCTCTGATACAACCCACTCATATTTTACTCTTTCCACTTCTCTGGTACAATCCACTCAAATTCTACTTTCCCCATTTCTATGGTAACCCTCTCATATTATACTCTCTCTGGTACAACCCACTCATATTTTACTCAGCACACTTCTCTGGTACAACCCACTCAAATTTTACTTTCCACAATTCTCTGGTACAACCCACTCATATTTTACTTTCCACAATCCTCAGTACAACCCATTATTTAAGATTTATTAACGCAATGTTTACATACATACCTGACTCTCGAATGACAAAATTTTTCACATCATCTGCACTTTCAGCATTTCCCGTAAACACAGCGGGGGCCTGTGTTTGCCCATCAAGGAAGAGTCTGTATGCAGGAAACTTCTCCTTGGTGATGCCATATCTCTCAGCTAAATCTGCATTGTCCTTGTCACCGTAGTCTGCAACATTAACAAATTAGCAGAGCAGATTCAGTCAAGCAGACACTAAATAACTAAATAAAAGTCCTAATCAGCCTACTCCAAGAAGTGCTTAATATAACAAATATGACTTGAAAACTCAACCCAGGTGGAATAAATGTGCACAAATACAAGCGAACACTTCGACTGAAGTCTTTATTCAGCTGAGCATATTGACCAGAGTCTTTATCAGCGGTGTACTAAATATATAACACAAATTATGACTGGAAAACTCAACAGACATGATAACAGCTTCTAAACAACCAAGGTCAACAAGAAATGAACTCCCAAGGTTTATATCCCCAGCTCCCCGTGTGGGATTTTTTAGCGGAGCTTACAGCCAGTGAACAACAAAGATAAAGAAGATACTCCCAGCAAGACTGAACACAGAGATACATCCACTAAGACCAAACAGATATCTTTCCAGTAAGAAGAGTGAACCCAGAACATACATCAAAGGACCCCTCTAACAAAGTAAGAGGCTAAAGACAGAGATGTAAGCTACTTCCTACAAATATCCCTCAAAAACTCATCCCTCAGCTGCAGTAACAACCTGTCTTAACATAAAATCAACAAAATTTTACTTATCTAATACTCTCCAGCTGTGGTTAGCAGCATCTCAGCTACAATAAACATAGGTTATGTATGAAAATGGAACCAGAAGAGAAAAAAAAGTACATCACTTTAAGTAAAATAATATTTGCACCACAGTTATTAAAACAAGTCCCTTATAGGTTTCATGCCTCATTTTGGAGGTAAAAAAATTACAAACCCACTGCCTCTTAACAAGCAAGTCATAAAAGACAATTATACTGTTTTTTTTTTAAATCAGGTGCGCTGGGCTTCAAGATATAGATATCGCAGCCTAAATGTATGCCACAACGCAACAGCTAATCACCATTCAAAGGGTGAATGTTGAGGGAAAAAAAAAAGATAAAACTAAAGTTTTTGTTTTATTTTTGCCAAAGTTAAATATACACACCTGCCACCTGAACCTCAGCCACAAGAAGATCTGCCTGCTGTAAACTTGCCTTGGCAACTTCCTTAAATGCGTCCTGTTTTTTCCCATAAGGGTATGTCTCATCAAACTTCACCAGGACTGCTTTGTGTTTCTGAACTACCTGTATGGAATAGCATATTTCTGTTGTGATATGCTGCCAGCAGGAAAATGTATAACAACACCCCAAGAATATAACAAAAGATATTTAAGACACACAAGAAAGTGACCAAAAGGTATATTTAACGTGAATTAAGGGGGGTGTTAAGTAATTATGCTACTACAAAAAAAATTCATAGTTATTGAAAGGAATATGGTTCTGACATATCAAATCTTTGTAATTTACTGAGTGAAACTGTTCAATCGCACATAAGAATACCTTCAGGTTCAGCCAATCAAGTGACTGTTCTTTTGCAACAGCATTTTGCATAGGACTGAGATGCTGTTAGGGACATCTATTTTCCCTATCTTTCCCGCCGTCAGAATGTACTCCAGTTTTCCAATTCTCATGACATGAGCAAAGAATTTAGTAGATTGTCCCCATTGAAGTCGGCAATCAGACTTTTCCGGAGTCACTTTTAATCTTCACGACCCTTTTTTAATCTGTTCAGCGCGAATTGTTATCATTCGTCTATAAAACTCTATCCACTGCTGCTTCCAAATAATATTTCACTTATCGCCCAACTGTCTGTCTATGAATTCTCTGACAATCAGAGTTGTGTGGTTTTTCTAGGCAAATTTACGTCCAGTAGTTTGGCATTGCTTTCTGGACGGTCGGCTTTTTTGATACCTCTGTCGAAACCAACGCAAAGAGCATGGCCCGCAGCTGGGATCGAACCCGGCATTACAAAGCGTTCGCATCAACTTAGCCACAGAGCCGACCTGACAATCTGAGACCAATTAACAAATTACCATAAGCCTGAGAGTACAATCTTCTTCTCTCTCTCCAGTTACCTTGGGTGTGGGAAGAGGAGTGTTTGGATTTTGCGTGTGCTTTTTTCCATTGCGTTGCATGAGTTTATATTTTTTTTATACAATGCCGTTACCGACGCTGTCAATTTATATTCCGTGTGATCTTTCCCCAATGCTCTTTGTTCATTATATATATTTTTATTTTCTCACTACAACAAAAGTGGCTCTCCTCCGAACTTCTATACCCGCATTATGGCGGCCTGAAATATGCGTTCGGGGCTCAGTCCAATGAAAAATGCGGACTTTCTGACAATTTCAAGAGAACGCAAATCGCTGCAACCGTGCAGCACGTAGCGGAGCGGGGGATACGGTCGGCGGTGAGGCACAGTCACAGAAACAGGTCCGCAAGTAACATTTCGCTGAGACCCTGTTAGAGCATTTGTTTCGTTTTTCCGAGCCGATCCTAGATTTGCTGCGATTTGTTCGTCGGCAGAAAGTCCGACAATGGAAAGTGTCAACGGTCGCTATTATCGTCTGCAGTGTTGCGTCTCTTAGAATTGTCAGGTAATCAGAAACAATAAGAAACAAGTCCGCAAATAACATATTGCTGACAGCCTGTTAGAGCATTTGTTTCGCTATAAGGAGCCGGCATATTTTTAACAGAACTGAGCCCCGAACGGATATTTCAGGCCGCCATACTACGGGGGTAGAAGTTCGGAGGAGAGCCCAATCTTCTTCTCCCACTCCAGTTACCTTGGGGGTGGGGAGAGGAGTGTAATGATTTTGCGTGTGCTTTTTCTATTGCGTTGCATGAGTTGATATTTATTTTATTCAATGCCGTTACCGACACTGTTAATTAATATTCTGCGTGATCTTCCCCCTAATGCTTGCTCTTTGTTCGTTATATTTTCTTTCTACAACAGACACAAAACTAACAGTAACATGACTGACTACTCACTACTACACTACGCTGTTGAATGAAATGATGTAGCCGCGCCAATGATTAACTATTCACGATGCACATACCTTATCAAAGACACCAGTGTTGAGTGAAACAGAACCTAGGACGATATCTGCAGAAACGGCATGGAAGACGGCAATAACGACCATCAGCAACAGAGACAAGACGGACTCCATGTTTCCAGCTGTAGACATTTTCCTGCAGACTTATTGCAGACGGCAACCGGCGAATCCCGCCAATCAGCGTCGCCCTTGTGTCGGCCGGAAATACACCGTCTAACAGCCACGACATTTATAACTGAGAATGTGATTGGTCAACGTCAGCGGCTACGTCACTCTCATTAATTTCATCATCATCATGTGCCATTTCCGTAGTCGTTCGTTCGTTTTTCACATGACAGTGTTATATCTTAGCTTGTGAAAAAAAAAAAAAACGTTGATGGGGCGTGCAGGTTCCAGAAAATGAGGCAGAAGCGAAGGTGTGCATAAGACAATGAAGTACATTGGCTATGAAAGCAGACAAGGCTAGAGAATTGGCTAGAGATTGTCAGGCGTGCCGTGAAGAGAGCGACGTTCTGTAAAGATATAGAATAAAGAGGGAACTTGGTGTCCACCTTGAGTGCTAGAGGTCCTGGATTCAAACCCTGGGGAAGGCTGGAATTTTTTCACGTGGGCATAATAATTTCCTCTGGTCTCTGGGTAGTAAGATCGGACGCCCGTGTGTATTGTTGCGCACGTTTAAAAAAAATCCCTTGGCAGTTGGAAATCGAAAAGTGAAGCCTAACGGCACTACCTGGAAAAAGTTGGAGTTAAAATCTACCCAAAATATTTTCAGGATCCTCGCCGGTGCTACAGAGTTCATGCACTGTGCTAAGAATCTTACTCAGGCTTGAGTTAGAAGTAGAATGGAGCACTTATGGGTCACTACACTTGTGCTATGATGCTGATCCACTGTTAAAACCTAAACCTAAACATTTAAACAAATATCAAAACAAATGAAAAGTAGAAATAGTCAGCTTCACATGATCACAATCAACATCGACATTCTCGCACATCGGTCTGACCAATTCATGTTCTGTCCTTCGATACAGCAGCCATCTCAGTGTCTCCATGCCCAAAATACCCAGTAGGAGTTGACCCACAAATGGTTTCTGACCTCTGGACAACTGTACACTCATTTCCAGCAGGCAGTTCATTGTCTTACTCCTTGATCTTAAGGTCTGAGAACCACGACCGGCTCCAGCTGACAGGCCATGCTGCTGACGTCACCAGGTCGGGCTATGTTGCGTTAACATAGCGGTTCTCAAACTGGGTGCTGTGAGCATATGCCAGGGGTGCCACGGCAATAATCAAGAAGAGTCGGTTAACAATTGTGAAATTATTAAAGATGGCATGTAGATACATAAAAGTTAAATTTGTCTTCCCTGGCCACTGTCGAAAACAGTTTATTTCTTGTTTGAGAACTGCTGTGTTAATGCATCCTTAACCTGACCAGGTGATGTCAGCAGCACAGCCCATCAAATGGAGCCGGTCTTGGTAGAAAACAGCACTTTCAGTATGTCTGCCCTGTCGATATTTCTTCCTTCACCCAACCACTGAAGATATGGCCACTCTGTAGGTTTTTTCAATTTTTTTACCCATTCCTGTACTGTCAATATGATTTCTTGAGGCGGGACTCCTCAATACTGCCAACCCATTCCAGTCTGAGGTTGCCAGTTTGGATATACTTAACTAAACTCTTTGAGTCCCAAGGAACGCATCATACGTACGTAGATTCCTATCTAGAGGCCCAATGAACGCATGATGCGCCGATTTTACGTCTCTCTTAACCCTCCTTGGGCCTGTGATGCTAAACCCCCTGGGACTCAAAGAGTTAAGCATGCTCAATGAGTCTGACATTATCAATATGTGAGTTGCATTCTGTCCGCCGGCCATGCAAGTGCCCCTGTGACAGCTATTTCCATCACCATGCTATAAGTAGTTGAAATGAATAACGGACTTTCTTCTTTATACTGTCTTTTCATTTACCTGCGCTGTGTATGCCCACCCATACAGTTACAATTACGAAGAACAATACTGAAAATCCCTTCACTGAAGTATCTCCAAGAGAAATCACATGTATGTATGGTCAGTTGAAGCTCTGACATGTGTCTGAACACCAGAAATACACAAGGAACAACCAACTGTACACAAATACGCCAGTAAAACAGACTCAGGTCTTGGCACAAAGCCAAAGTCCAAACAGATAAACAACCCGGATACTCAGCTGGAGCTTACTGCCTGTGAACGTAGAAGAAGAAGTAGAAGTAAAAAACCTGCTGAATGATGATGAGATGATAGTGCTGTTTCAATAAAAAGGCTATGGAGACAGAGCACTATGAATTCTCTACCACTATCCAAATTATTTGCTTCAAGCTTTTTTAGATGAATATGGGAGAATAAAAGCTATTATTATTAGTATTGGCAAATCAGCCATATGCACATGTGGATTGGCCCCTCGGAAAACAAACCAAATTCCACAAGACTGTACCAAATACAACATATGAAGGCAAAACTTCTGGTCAAGAGAAACACCTCCAACTGAAGTAGCCAAACGTAATAGGTCACTGAGTGAATTTAAAAAAGACAGTGAAATTCATACTAGAGACAACACTGCAGATTGAGACAACCTATATCAAGTGAATGAAAGAAAAACAAGAAGATTTCTGTGTGCTGAATGGCTATCAATATAATAGCCACAAGGAAATCACGCGGTGTGTGTGTTCTCAACCCCCTTATAATTTTTTAAAGGGGAAGCAGGAAAAGCACTATTATTATTATTATGTGGTGAATGGTAAATAAATATCCACTACACATACCGCTGAATGGTTCTGCTCTGAATCAAGTTAGGGAGTTAAAATATCTATGAAGTATGATCACAAAAGATGGTAGAATAGACAGAGAAATAGAAGCCAGAAAGCAAGCACTTATTTACCAATTGTCACCATTATTAAGACCTCCAAGCATAACTATTGAGTGCAAAGAGACAGATTATTAATAGCATATTCATTCCAACATTAAGCTACCAGTGCCAAACATGGACACTATCTAACGCCCATATACGAAAAACCACCACCTGCGAGATGAGGTGCCTGAGAAAAGCAGCCAACCTAGCCATCCGAGATCGAGTGAATAATGAAACTATCAGGCAAATTGTGGGAACGACACCTTGTAGTAGATTCATCGAGAAACAGCAGATTAAGTGGTTTGGCCATCTTGTTAGAATGCCGCAAGATCAAATACCCTCACAAGCACTACATCTCAGAAGATCAGCTACAAGAGCAAGAGGACGGCCGAGGAAAATATGGATCAACAACATTAAAGACACTCTACACCTTCACGACATGACAACAGCCAGTGGCAGCCAACGTGCACTGGATTGCAAATGGTTTCTCCCCACGACGCTTAATGACAGAAGAGGTTTATGATGATGATGGTAAATAAATATAATATAATATCTTGGAATGATAACGTCAAGACATTTACAGGACCAAATTATTATACACTTGTTCAGCAAGCAGAAGACAGAAAGATGGTGGTTTTTGTGCTCTAGTGCTTCCGCAGATACACCTCCACAATCCTAATGTTTCAAGTTAAAAGTTAGTTGAGCATTCTTTACAGGACAATGTAGGACGAACCCCAGCATTTTTTTGGCTGTTGTGGTTTTTCTAAGCAGATATACGTCCAGTAGTTTGCTATTGCTTTCTGGACGGTCGGCTTCTCGATACCACTGTGAAACCAATGCAAGATCCCGCAGCTGGGATCAAATCTGGCACCTCGGCATCAAGAAGCGTATTTGCAATGTCAAGGTTTATGTTATTTTGAACCCAAACCCTCTCACCGGATAAAAATGAGTTCTACAGAACAAACTAATCAGAACAATGATCAAGACTGAACTGTGCCCTCATCAATAAGCAAGTCCTTTACAGAATGTCGCTTTCTTCACGGCACGCCTGAAATTATCCCTTTCCCTAGCCAGCTCTCCAACCCCATGTGCTTTCATTTCCAATGCATCTTTTATGTCCTGTATCCATCTTCGCGCAGGTCAACCTCACCTCCCACAAACTGCACCCTCCAACACCGTCTTTTCCAAGCCACCATGATACTTGATGTGACCAAAATACTTCAACTTTCAAGACAGGATGCTGTTTATGAGCCAGCAAACACAAATGTGACACAGATCAAGACTGCATTTGTGTAAAGAAACATTTCAACTCACAGAACACAAAGCAAACAAACTTAGAACAGAAAACAGATTTATTCAAAACAATGTGTCCCTGTAGTGAATTTAAGATAGATTTACTGTCTGTAAAATTATCGGAGAGCAATGCTTCACAATGTAACATCAGCAGATACATTATCAGTTGAAATAAAATCATCAGCATATAAATTTATAATTTAAAAATGCACACACAAATGCAAAATCATGAACAGATAAATTTGAAGACTAAAGAAAACATTTTTGATCTTTGAAACAGAAAACAAAGGCACTGATAATCGCTGAAGTTGTGACAAGAAATGAAACTATACAAGAACTAGATGATAAATGGCAATACAAGAATAACAATTAAACTTCAGATGGGAAAAGCAGCAAAGCATGGAGACAAGACATGGACTTGGACCAGCATTATCATGGACAAGACATGGACATAGACACAGGACCAGCATTATCATGGACAAGACATGGACATAGACACATGACCAGCATTATCCCAGACAAGACATGGACAAAGACACAGGACCAGCATTATCATGGACAAGACATGGACATAGACACAGGACCAGCATTATCATGGACAAGACATGGACATAGACACAGGACCAGCATTATCATGGACAAGACATGGACATAGACACAGGACCAGCATTATCATGGACAAGACATGGACATAGACACAGGACCAGTATTATCATGGACAAGACATGGACATAGACACAGGACCAGCATTATCCCAGACAAGACATGGACATAGACACATGACCAGCATTATCCCAGACAAGACATGGACATAGACACAGGACCAGCATTATCATGGACAAGACATGGACATAGACACAGGACCAGCATTATCATGGACAAGACATGGACATAGACACAGGACCAGCATTATCATGGACAAGACATGGACATAGACACAGGACCAGCATTATCATGGACAAGACATGGACATAGACACAGGACCAGCATTATCATGGACAAGACATGGACTTAGACCATCATTATCCCAGACAAGACATGGACACAAACACAGGACTAACATTATCCCAGACAAGACATGGACACAAACACAGGACTAGCTTTAGCTACATGAAGATACCTACAGAGAAGACAGACAAAAACACAGGACCAGCCATATCCTGAACAAGACAGAGAACATACTCTCTAAGACACAATTCAATTACAAGAGAAAAACTGTCAAATTCAGTGTTACATAAGAAATAACTGCACCAAAATGATAAAATATGATGCAACTATATGAAAGTAAAACAGAAGCCCATGAAATTGGTATAAAAATATACAGCAACATGATAAAAATACACAAAGTATGATACAAACACTATGACACAGTAAAGCTAACAGTCTCTCTATAATCAGCACCATACAGAGGGTCTCAATGAACACCATAGACATCATGAAATCCACATCCCTGTGTGGGCTCTGGGGCCCCATTGTAGGGAAAACAAGAATAGACCCACTGCCTCCCTAACAAGCATGTTGTAAGAGTCGAGTAATTGGGGGTTTCCTTCAAAGTGGGAGTGCATCTGCCGGAGAGGCAAGGAACCAACAGTCTGCATACAAATAAGTCAGATCTGTAAAACGGATGTGGAGCAAGCCTAAAGTCCATAGGCGGATAAACAACCAGAACTTTCCGCTGGAGTTTACAGCTGGTGAACACGAAGAAGAAGAAAGATAACATACATAGCAATATGCCATGTGTCAGTGTATGTATTCTGTTCAAGCCCCATGCCCACACACTGTGGCTCAGTGTGGAATATGGCAGTCACACAAACTGTGCCACAAACTGAGTGTTTGTGAGAGGGAGAGA
Source organism: Candidula unifasciata (assembly GCA_905116865.2). NCBI lineage: Eukaryota > Metazoa > Mollusca > Gastropoda > Stylommatophora > Geomitridae > Candidula > Candidula unifasciata. The sequence continues at coordinate 394,268 of CAJHNH020008223.1, read as the reverse complement.
GGGTGACAGTTAGATAAACTGTAAAAAGAAAAAAATATGTAAAGATCCCTTTTCAGGCTTTAGGCGCATCAGGTATATGGAAAGAGCGTCCTATATTTTTTCAGACCAATCGGCACTGGATGGGTTATGTGGTCAGCATTACACCAGCCGTCTTTACTTTCCCAGGACAGCTATCCTGGTACCAATTTTAGGCTAGGTCGACCTGCAACGCCCCCTGCCATGATAAAAATCCACGCAGCCAGCAGTGGGTTTTGATTGCGGTACGTTGGATTATTAGTCGGACTCGCAACGCCTAAGCCACCGATGCAGCTTAGATAAACTGTGCTTCTGTATAACTTGTTGAACATACATGTTTCTGTATGTGATCATAGATGACTGAACTAATGTTCTTCTGTGCGACTGAACTAATAAATGCCACTGTGTGATCACAGCTGACTGAACTAATGTTAATCTGTGTGACTGAACTAATAAATGCCACTGCGTGATCACAGCTGACTGAACTAATGTTCTTCTGTGTAAAAGAACTAATAAATGCCACTGCGTGATCACAGCTGACTGAACTAATGTTCTTCTGTAGGACTGAACTAATAAATGCCACTGTGTGATCACAGCTGACTGAACTAATGTTCTTCTGTGTGACTGAACTAATAAATGCCACAGCGTGATCACAGCTGACTGAACTAATGTTCTTCTGTTTGACTGAACTAATAAATGCCACTGTGTGATCACAGCTGACTGAACTAATGTTCTTCTGTGTAAAAGAACTAATAAATGCCACTGTGTGATCACAGCTGACTGAACTAATGTTCTTCTGTGTAAAGAACTAATAAATGCCACCGTGTGATCACAGCTGACTGAACTAATGTTCTTCTGTGTAAAGAACTAATAAATGCCACCGTGTGATCACAGCTGACTGAACTAATGTTCTTCTGTGTAAAAGAACTTATAAATGCTACTGCGTGATCACAGCTGATTGCGTGATCACGTTCAACATAGCTGTGACAAACTTTAGAAACTGAACATTTGACTTGTGTGGGCATATGCAGTAGTTTGTATGTCTGTACATACGAAAATAAACACTTGTGCGAGGGTGTGCAGCAGTGAAAAATTCTATACATAAAATACAGTATATCACTTGAAGCAGAATAATATGCATCACACACACACACAAGCAATATTAATGTATACTGATTTTGGGTTAATAAATTACCTCATACAAATTTTATCGTTTGAGATTATCAAACTTATTATTTACAATGAAATAAAATATGATTACACAAACTAGCAATGCTGTAGTGAGATGTTTCATGTGACAACCCATTTCGGTATCTGAAGCTGTGATACACAAACATGATTACACACATTAGACTAGAAAAGTATAAATTACAAATGTTCCTGTAAGATGAAACATGTGATTACTCCTTTCGGTACCTGAAGATGTGATTGAAACCATAATTACACAAACTAGCAATGCTGCAGTGAGATGAAACATGTGATTATTTCAAGCTGTGACTTGAACCATGATCACACAGACTAGCAATATTGAAGTGAGATGAAACATGTGATTACCTGAAGCTATGATTGAAACTGTGATTACACAGAGTACCAATGTTGTAGTGAGATGAAACATGTGATTACCTGAAGCTGTGATTAAAACCATAATTAAACAAACTAGCAATGCTGCAGTGAGATAAAACATGGGGTTATCTGAAGCTGTGACTGAAACCATGATTACACAGATTAGCAATGTTGTAGTGACATGAAACGTGATTATCTGAAGCTATGATTGAAACCATGATTACACAAACTAGCAATAAAACATGTGATTAACTGAAGCTGTGATTGAAACCTTTTCATTTTTGACTACAGCACTGCTAGTGGTTTCATGATTTCAATCACATCATAACACTACATGTCATTGGGTCATCAGTTTCTGTTGACTGTCTGATCAGCTCTCGCCACTTTTGGTGGTCAGTTACGATGGACTTCCTAGTTGCATGCCTGAGGCCTGTCCAGTCAGTCAGGCTCTGTAACCAGGCCTTTCTTGGTCTGCCTCTTCTCCCCTTTCCCTCTACTGAGCCCTGCAGCATTGTTATTAAGAGGCCGTTATATCTCATTACATGTCCATACCATTGCATTTTTTGCCTTTTTACTGTAGTTAAAAGAGGTTCATAGTTGCCAATGTGCTGCATAATTTTATTGCAAACTTCTTCATTTTTTAAATTTGACAGGCAGTTTTTTTGTTTTTTTTTTAAATTTTCCCATGCAAATAAACTGCAAAAAGGTAAATACCTGTGTAAAAACACAAGTTTTTGATTAAACCATTCTCATGCAAGAGATATAAGAACAGCATAATATGTATACAAACGCCAATCTTTGAATGAATTTTTTTACCATGTAAGGGGTATATCAATACAGCATAACATGTGTATAAACATAACTCTCTGACTAAACCTTTCTTGTGTAAGAGATATCATGTGTATAAACATAACTCTCTGACTAAACCTTTCTCATGTAAGAGATATCATGTGTATAAACATAACTCTCTGACTAAACCTTTCTTGTGTAAGAGATATCATGTGTATAAACATAACTCTCTGACTAAACCTTTCTCATGTAAGAGATATGTGTAAAAACATAACGCTCTGACTAAACCTTTCTCACGTAAGAGATATCATGTGTATAAACATAACTCTCTGACTAAACCTTTCTCGTGTAGGAGATATCATGTGTATAAACATAACTCTCTGACTAAACCTTTCTCGTGTAGGAGATATCATGTGTATAAACATAACTCTCTGACTAAACCTTTCTCGTGTAAAAGATATCATGTGTATAAGCAACACTTTTTGATTGAACATGTCTCATATAAGAGATATACAAATGCAGCACAACAATCAACAGCAGCTTTGGTTTATAAGTGAAACAACAACAGAAACACCAGCAGATCTTCAATGATGGCACCAACGTGTGGCCATCTCTTAGTGCAGTGTTCAAGAGGATATCGAGCAATGTTTGGAACTGAGTGCATCTGCACTTGTAATAATCTGTTTATATTCTAATATATTTTTTTCCAGTTTGATTATAAATAAAATATTTAAAAAATACAAGTTTTTGGTATCTGTACAACTACCATTGAAAATATAATGAACAGGATAACACATGAATTTATTATTAAGTTGTGGGGGGGGGGGGGGGGGGGGCATTAATTCAAAGGTAGAGGCCTGAAAAAAGGTTGAAAAAAATCTCTATTCACTAATAACAAAACATTGACATAGTTGGATTGTGTATCGTTTACAGCAGAGCTATTCAACCAAGTTTACACAGGGGCCAAAGGTGTTCCAAATGGGGGGTCGTCACGGGTCAGAGAAAAGATCATTAATACAATACACCTGGCAATGATCCGCGGGCCACTCGCTAGGCTTCCGCAGACCAGACCTAGCCCACTCATCATCAGCTGAATAGCCCTGCTGTACTGAATATTGCAGAACCAACCTCAACATATTTTCGCTGTCTGGTTTTATAAGAGTCGGCTCTGTGGCTAAATCAATGCGAATGCTTCGTATGGCCGGGTTCGATTCCAGCTGCGGGCCATGCACCTTGCTTTGGTTTCGACAGTGGTATCAAGAAAGCCAACGGTCAAGAAAGCAATGGCAAACTACTGGACATAAATTTGCCCTCAAAAACCACACAACAGCCAGGGGCTGTTGGGGTTGGTTCTGCAACGTCCTGTAAAGGATACACAACTAACTTCTGGTTTTTTTATAAGGCAATTTTTGCATTCATTAGTTTAGCTGTTTTCTTACTGAATGGTTAGCTCTCCGTACCATTTTCAATATCAACGCAAAGCGGTTGGCAGCCACATCTCTCACAGCCAACTGAACAAAACAATAATTACCAGTAACAATATGTGACTAAGCAGCATTAACTACCATACACAAAGGACAGCTGTACAGCTAACATACGCACAAGCAAACAAAATGTCAGGGCTGGCTCCTGATATGAAAAGTTGGGTGCCATTAATTCCTAGCATTCTCAGTTTTCCAGTGATTGTCAACAGTACATTATCCAGTTTATCAACAGTACACCGATGAGTCTGTCAACAGTATACTGTCCAGACTATCAACAGTACAGTGACTAGTCTATGATCAGTGCATTATCCAATCTATCATCAGTACAGTGACTAGTCTATGATCAGTGAATTACCCAAGCTATACAGTGAACAGTCTATGATCAGTGCATTATCTAATAAATTAACAGTACAGTGACTAGTCTATGATCAGTGAATTACCCAAGCTATACAGTGAACAGTCTATGATCAGTGCATTATCTAATATATTACCAGTACAGTGTCTAGTCTATGATCAGTGGATTGTCTAATATATCAACAGTACAGTGTCTAGTTTATGATCAGTGCATTATCCAATTTTCAACAGTACAGTGAACAGTTTATGATAAGTGCATTATCCAATTTTCAACATTATAGTGAACAGTCTATAATAAGTGCATTACCCAATCTATAGTGAATAGTCTATGATCAGTGCATTACCCAATCTATCAACAGTACAGTGACTAGTCTATCAACAGAACAGTGACTAGTCTATCAACAGAGCATTGAAAACATGAACAAAGATTATGTTGTACATGCTCACACAAAGAATGCTAATACCAACAATAATTATACTCAATGAGTACATGCATGCATACAGATGCATCAGCAGTGGCCTCTTCTTCTGTTTCATCTGGGTTCACCCTTAAAAAGGCCATTGTATTGTGGTTTACAGATAGGCTGCGATATCTTGCCTTTCAGCCCAACACATCTGATTTTGACATATTTCAAATCAGTCACCACTTTAGACATATTTGTTAACTCTTTGAGTCCTAAAGAATGCATGCTGTGTGAATCAACTCTGCTTAACCCTGTCCCTAGCTTAATATTTTCTTTTACTGTTTGTATTAGGTCAGAGCACATTCAAGAAATCTGGTTTATCCAATGGTCCCCACTACTGTTATCTTACTGTTTTGAAAGTAATGCATGGATGAATTCTAATCACAGATATTTATCCAATTGGTGTCTTCTACAAAACCTTCTTTTGGTAATGAAAGGGTTAAGAGTCAGTGGGCCACACCCCCCCCCCCCCCCCCCCCAACTTTGAATCCATATGGTTAGATGTTTGATCATTAACTCTTTGAGTCCCACGAGGTTTAGCATCACAGGCCCAGGGGGCAGTAAAGAGAGTCATAAAATCGACGCATTGTGCGTTCATTGGGCTTCTAGGTAGGAACCTATGAACGTATGATACATTCCTTGGGGCTCAAAGAGTTAACGTCTTGGCACCTTTTTTGTCTTTCCAGATGAAAGTGTCACAATGTGCTAGGGGAAGGCATGAGAATCACTCGCCACGATGATGGTGTGTGTGACTAGCAAGATCTGTCTGTGTTAAGAAAAGCCTACCTCAATGAGAGCATGGGATTTCAGGACCGTTATTTAGTGTGATTCTTCTGAGACGCTCAGCTCTCAACCCTCTGTGAAACCATTTTCTCCTTTATTACCCCCCTCTCCCCCCCCCCCCCCCCCCCCCCGTAACATGGTCCACAGCATTTTGTTCCCAGGAATCTACCTCAACAGCTATCATCAATACTAGTTATTTGTAAAGGACCCTTTTCCAACACTTTCAGACGTATTGAGTATATAGAGCTAGACCTATATTTTATAGACCATACGGCACTTGGTGGGTGATGTGGTCAGCATCACGCCAGCCACTTTTACTTCCCAAGACGGTGCCATGTACCCACTCAAGGCTGGGTCAACCAGGTAGCCAAGGTCATTTTAAAAAAAAGTCTGGTGCCTGCCAGGAACCGAACCCACGACCTTTCAATCCCCAGGCGAGTGTCTAGCCGCTAGAATACTAGTTATATAAATATATAAACACCAGCACCAAATATGTGATGCTGTAGATAAATACATATACACGTGACAGCACCAACATTAGATATGTTGTAGATACAATATGGATGAAATATACATAAGTAGTAGCATCAATCCTTGTTACGAAGTATACATACACACAAGCCGTTACCAACAATGGTATCTGATACACACATATATGCACATACGTATAAGTTCCAAGACTGACTAGGTTGCTGCAATCCAATTGTTAGTTTTCCTCGCAGCAAAATGTTACCTACACAATGTACTTCACCAACATCTGGTACCTGCAGCAGCAAGGACTGAAACAACATTGGTATACGCAAAGGCTATACCATCACTGGCACGTTCTGCAGCAAGGACTGTACCAAACTTCAGTACATTTTATAGCAGGGATTACACCAACATTGGTATATCCTGAGGCAGGGATTACACCAACATTGGTATATCCTGAGGCAGGGATTACACCAACATTGGTACATTCTGAGGCAAGGATTACACCAACATTGGTATATTCTGTGGCAAGGATTAAACCAACAGTGGAATATTCTGTGGCAAGGATTATGCCAACATTGGTATATTCTGTGGCAAGGATTACACCAACAGTGGTATATTCCGTGGCAAGTATTACACCAACATTGGTATATTCTGTGGCAAGGATTAAACCAACAGTGGAACATTCTGTGGCAAGGATTACACCAACATTGGTACATTTGGTAGCAAGGATTGCAAAAACATTGGCACATTTTGTAGCAAAAATATTATCAACTTCATTCAATCCATAAGCAAAGATAATTCTGATTCATTTTGCAGCAAAGAGTGCATTATCTTTGGTTCATTTTGTAAATAATTATTTTATTCATTTTGTAAAAAAGGATTGTACCAACATTTGTAAGCAAAGATTGTGCCATGCTCGATTATGCTCTAAGCAATGACTGTACAATCTTTTGTCTCCATCAAAAAGCAATGATTGTATAATCTTTTTCCAATCTGATACACGCAGCATAATACACAACAGTGACTGCTCCAAAATCATTTTCTACAAAATGTCACTAAGTACGGAAGACAGCAGTTTTAGCTCCAACATTGCACGGCTCATTTCTAACGCTACAAATGCACAATGCCAGTTATATTACTGACATGGGCTTGCTTGTTGGCAGGTAGTTTCATAACTGGATGATGGGCTTGTCTGTTGGTAGGTAGTTAATTACTGGTAGGTGGGCTTGCTTGTTGGTTGGCATGTAGCTAAAATTACTGACGTGGGTTTGTGTATGGCATGTAGTTATATACTTGGATGATGGGCTTGCCAGCTGGCATACAGTTATACTACTGAAATGTGGGCTTGCTAGCTGGCATACAGTTAAACTACTGGAAGACTGGCTTGCTAGATGGCATACAGTTAAACTACTGAAAGGCTGGCTGGCTAGCTGGCATAGTTATACTACTGAAATGTGGGCTTGCTAGCTGGCATACAGTTATACTACTAGAACGTGGGCTTGCTTGTTGTCAGGTAGTTATATTACTGGAAGGTGGGCTTCCTTGTTGGCCTGTAGTTATACTATTGGAAGGCTGGCTGTCTAGCTGGCATACAGTTATACTACTGGAAGGTGGGCTTGCTAGCTGGCATACAGTTATACTACTAGAAGGCTGACTTGCTTGTTGGCATAAAGTTACATTACTGGAAGGTAGGCTTGCTTGTTGGCATATAGTTACATTACTGGAAGGTGGGCTTGTTTGTTAACATGTAGTTATACTACTGGAAGGTGGGCTTGCTTGTTATCATAAAGTTACATTACTGGAAGGTGGGCTTGCCAGTTAGCATATAGTTACATCACTAAAAGGTGGTCTTGCCTGTTGACAGATAGTTACGTCACTGGAAGGTGGTCTTGCCTGTTGACAGATAGTTACATTAGTGAAAGGTGGGCTTGCCTGTTGACAGATAGTTACATTACTGGAAGGTGGGCTTGCCTGTTGACAGATAGTTACATTGCTGGAAGGCGGGCTTGCTTGTTGGCATGTAGTTACATTTCCTGAGGGTGGGCTTGCTAGCTTGCATAAAGTTATATTACTTGAAGGTGGGCTTGTTTGTTGGCATTTAGTTATATTACTGAAAGGTGGGCTTGCCTGTTAGCATACAGTTACATTACTGGAAGGTGGGCTTGCCTGTTAGCATATAGTTATATTACTGGATGGTGTGCGCTGCTTACTAGTAAATAGTTGTAATGCTGGAAGAAGCGCTTGATGGTTGACATATTATTACATTACAGATAGGGACTTGCTTACTGGCGTATAGTTATGTTACTGGATGGTGGGCTTACGTGTTGGCATACACTTACATTACTAATGGTGGGCTTGCTTGTTATTTCACAGTAAGGTGGGCTTGCGAGATTTGACAGCACTAGAAGCACTGCTGCTGTTACTTGTGATAACATGATTGTTGCCGTTCTTGATGCTGTCACATTTGACCCTTGAACTTACAGATCGAACTCCTTCCCTGTGCCCGCCCCTTAGGAAGTCACTCTTAAAGAGTCTCCAGAAGAGAATCACATTGACAATGTCCATGAAGAAAGTGGTCGACGAGATTCCTATATAGTACAAGGTGGACACCTTCTGCCTCCACATGATACAAGCTCCGGTGATCACTACCAGAGCTCCGCCCCGAAAGATGAGAAAGGAGATAATGTTCAGATACTTGATGATGATGTACCCGGGGCTGTCAAAGGGCATCTTCATCATCTGCAGCAGTTTCCGCCAGTGCAGGAAGACTGAGTTGAGTTCCACAGACAAGGCAATGATGTTCATGCCAATGTTGGACTTGATGCAGATGTTGTAGTAGAACATTCCAGCAATCTGTTGGAGAAGAAGGTTCTGGTGATCATAAGGCATGGCTAATATCAGATTTACTTCAGGGAACCATGAGGGTATGGATAACATGAGGTTAATTACAGAGAACCATGAGGGCATAGATAACATAAGGTTAATTACAGTCTACCATGAGGGCATGGATAACATGAGGTTAATTACAGGGTACCATGAGGGCATGGATGACATCAGGTTAATTACAGGGAACCATGAGGGCATGGATTTCATAAGGTTAATTACAGGGAACCATGAGGGTATGGATAACATGAGGTTAATTACAGAGAACCATGAGGGCATGGATAACATAAGGTTAATTACGGTCTACCATGAGGGCATGGATAACCTGAGGTTAATTACAGGGTACCATGAGGGCATGGATAACATGAGGTTAATTACAGGGAACCATGAGAGTGTGGATAACATCAGGTTAATTACAGGGAACCATGAGAGCATGGATAACATGAGGTTAATTACAGGGAACCATGAGGGTATGGATAACATGAGGTTAATTACAGAGAACCATGAGGGCATGGATAACATAAGGTTAATTACAGTCTACCATGAGGGCATGGATAACATGAGGTTAATTACAGGGTACCATGAGGGCATGGATAACATCAGGTTAATTACAGGGAACCATGAGGGCATGGATTACATGAGGTTAATTATAGGGAACCATGAGGGCATGGATTACATGAGGTTAATTACAGGGAACCATGAGGGTATGGATAACATGAGGTTAATTACAGAGAACCATGAGGGCATGGATAACATAAGGTTAATTACAGTCTACCATGAGGGCATGGATAACATGAGGTTAATTACAGGGTACCATGAGGGCATGGATAACATCAGGTTAATTACAGGGAACCATGAGGGCATGGATTACATGAGGTTAATTATAGGGAACCATGAGGGCATGGATTACATGAGGTTAATTATAGGGAACCATGAGGGCGTGGATTACATGAGGTTAATTACAGGGAACCATGAGAGCATGGATAACATGAGGTTAATTACAGGGTACCATGAGGGCATGGATAACATGAGGTTAATTACAGGGAACCATGAGAGCATGGATAACATGAGGTTAATTACAGGGAACCATGAGGGTATGGATAACATGAGGTTAATTACAGGGTACCATGAGGGCATGGATAACATCAGGTTAATTACAGGGAACCATGAGGACATGGATAACATGAGGTTAATTACAGGGTACCATGAGGGCATGGATAACATCAGGTTAATTACAGGGAACCATGAGGGCATGGATTACATGAGGTTAATTACAGGGAACCATGAGGGCATGGATTACATGAGGTTAATTATAGGGAACCATGAGGGCATGGATTACATGAGGTTAATTACAGGGAACCATGAGGGTATGGATAACATGAGGTTAATTACAGAGAACCATGAGGGCATGGATAACATGAGGTTAATTACAGTCTACCATGAGGGCATGGATAACATGAGGTTAATTACAGGGTACCATGAGGGCATGGATAACATCAGGTTAATTACAGGGAACCATGAGGGCATGGATTACATGAGGTTAATTATAGGGAACCATGAGGGCATGGATTACATGAGGTTAATTATAGGGAACCATGAGGGCGTGGATTACATGAGGTTAATTACAGGGAACCATGAGAGCATGGATAACATGAGGTTAATTACAGGGTACCATGAGGGCATGGATAACATGAGGTTAATTACAGGGAACCATGAGAGCATGGATAACATGAGGTTAATTACAGGGTACCATGAGGGCATGGATAACATCAGGTTAATTACAGGGAACCATGAGGACATGGATAACATGAGGTTAATTACAGGGTACCATGAGGGCATGGATAACATGAGGTTAATTACAAGGAACCATGAGGGCATGGATTACATGAGGTTAATTACAGGGTACCATGAGGGCATGGATAACATGAGGTTAATTACAGGGTACCATGAGGGCATGGATAACATGAGGTTAATTACAAGGAACCATGAGGGCATGGATAACATGAGGTTAATTACAGGGAACCATGAGGACATGGATAACATGAGGTTAATTACAGGGTACCATGAGGGCATGGATAACATCAGGTTAATTACAGGGAACCATGAGGACATGGATAACATGAGGTTAATTACAGGGTACCATGAGGGCATGGATAACATGAGGTTAATTACAAGGAACCATGAGGGCATGGATAACATGAGGTTAATTACAGGGAACCATGAGGGCGTGGATAACATGAGGTTAATTACAGGTAACCATGCAGGTATGGATAAGATTAATTACAGGATCCCATGAGGTTAATTAGAGGGAACCATGAGGGCATGGATAACATGAGGTTAATTAGAGGGAACTATGAGGGTATGGATAACATCAGGTTAATTACAGGGAACCATGAGGGTATGGATAACATGAGATTAATTACAGGGAACCATGAGGGCATGGATAACATCAGGATAATTATAGGGAACCATGAGGGCATAGATAACATGAGGTTGACCACAACTTCAGAGAACCATCGATATAAGAATAATGTTTTCAAGGTACCTGTTTAAGGCTAAGTTGACATGGTAGCAAAGGTCATTTTTAGAAAGAAAAAAAAAATGCTAGATTTTTTAAAAATTGGAACCCATGTCTTTCAGATCTGCAGGTAAGCATCTAGCTGCTACACCATAGCAGTTTCCAAAAGCAAGGATGCATTAAGTTAACTTCAGTTTCAGGGAACCATCAACATGACAATAGCAAGGATAGCATCAACTTTAATTTCAGTTATAGGGAACATGAGAATAGCAATGTAACTAGAGGTACAGAAACAAACTGACAATATTTTCAGAATAACAACAGCAGTCAAACTGAAAGTATACATAAATACTGCAAGATAATGAGAACAAAAAAGCAGTCTGTGTAGAAGTGTAGAGAAATACTGACAAAATCACGAGAATATCAAATGAGGTTTCTCTAATAAGAAATACAAGATATTGAGAATAACAAAGGCAGTTAATCTAACTGTATAAATACTGGCAAAAAAATAAAAACAATAAAAGCAGTCACTCTAGAAGTACTGACATGATAATGATAATAAATAACATTAACAGTTTATGTCAATGTTTAAAGAAACACCTATAAAACAATGAGAAACATAATAGCAGTCTAGAAGTATTGAGAAATACTGACATGATAGTGGAAACATGAACATTATACGGATAGCTCACCTTTATGAGGATAGCATACCTACATGAGGATAGCTTACCCACACGAGGATAGCTTACCCACATGAGGATAGCTTACCTACACAAGGATAGCTTACCTACATGAGGATAGCTTACCTACACAAGGATAGCTTACCCACACGAGGACAGCTTACCTACACAAGGATAGCTTACCTACATGAGGATAGCTTACCTACACAAGGATAGCTTACCTACATGAGGATAGCTTACCTACATGAGGATAGCTTGCCTACATGAGGATAGCTTACCTACATGAGGAAAACTTACCTACATAAGGATAGCTTACCTACAGGAGGATAGCTTACCTTCATGAGGATAGCTTACCTACATGAGGAAAACTTACCTACAGGATGATAGCTTACCTATTTGAGGAAAACTTACCTAAGTGAGGATAACTTACATGAGGAAAACTTACCTACAGGATGATAGCTTACCTATTTGAGGAAAACTTACCTAAGTTAGGATAACTTACATGAGGAAAACTTACCAACATGAGTACAGCTTACCTACATGAGGATAGCTTACCTACATGAGGACAGCTTACCCACATGAGGATAGCTTACCTACATGAGGATAGCTTGCCTACATGAGGATAGCTTACCTACATGAGGATAGCTTGCCTACATGAGGATAGCTTACCTACACAAGGATAGCTTACCTACATGAGGATAGCTTGCCTACATGAGGATAGCTTACCTACATGAGGATAGCTTGCCTACATGAGGATAGCTTACCCACATGAGGATAGCTTACCCACATGAGGATAGCTTACCTACATGAGTTTAGCTTACCCACACGAGGATAGCTTACCTACATGAGGAAAACTTATCTACAGGATGACAGCTTACCTATTTAAGGAAAACTTACCTACATGAGGATAAATTACCTACATGAGGACAGCTTACCTTCATGAGGATAGCTTACCTACATGAGGATAGTTTACCTACACAAGGATAGCTTACCTACACGAGGATAGCTTACCTACATGAGGATAGTTTACCTACATGAGGATAGCTTACCTACACGAGGATAGCTTACCTACATGAAGAAAACTTACCTACATGAGGATAGCTTACCTACATGAGGACAGCTTACCTACATGAGGAAAACTTACCTACATGAGTATAGCTTTCCTACATGAGGAAAACTTACCTACATAAGGAAAACTTACCTACATGAGTATAGCTTACCTACATGAGTATAGCTTACTTACATGAGGAAAACTTACCTACATGAGTATAGCTTACCTACATGAGGAAAACTTACCTACATGAGTATAGCTTACCTACATAAAGATAACTTATTTACATGAAGATAAGCTTACCTACATGAGGACAGCATCAACAAGACATAAATTAAATTGATGGGATAATGAGAAGCATATGATTGGAATAACAAGAAATAAATGAATCCTTTTAAAGTACTTAGGCAGGAACCAACAATATTTAGCACATGTAAGTAATTCTGAGCAGCTTTGGTTATAACTGCGGTCTTCCCGTGTGGATTCTGGTATCACTATATGGGAAAAACAAGAATAAACCCACTGCCTTCCATGAAAACAGGTCGTAGGAGTCAACTAATTGTCAGAAAGTCAGAATACATTTGCCTGAGAGGTAAGTAACCAACAGTCTGCATAAAGATAAGCCACATTTGTAAAATGTATGTGCAAGCAACAACCAGGTTCAAAAAGACTAAAACCAGAGATGGGTGAACACACAGAACTTTCCTCCGCAACTTACAGCTGTGAACACGAAGAAGAACAATAAGATGAATAGTTTTTATGCCCTTATAAATGGCTAGGCGTCTCTGCTAGTGTGTCCTGCTGTCCATCTTAGCATGTCTGATGTAAGAACTTAGGTAGCAATCATCAAAAACAAGTACTTGTAAGCGACTGGATCTAACTTGTAGAATGAAATCAAATGCAGCGATGGCTAAGTGGTTCATAAAGGCAATGGTAAGTTTTACGTCAGCGAATCCTGACTTCTGAAACAGGAGAGTGACAACTTACTCCTATATGATGCACTGTCAGTTCCCACATGGAGAACATCTTATTGTTGACGACCAGGTCCAAGAAGTCATACACAAAGTAACCTGAAACATGGGCAACAACTTTCAGACATGGTTATCAAATTTTATAAACACAGGTGTAAGGGGTAACACAGGTGTAAGAGGTAACACAGATGTAAAGAGTAACATAGGTGTAAATGGTAACAGGTAACAAAGATGTAATGGATCACACAGATGTAAAGGGTAGCACAGATGTAAGGGGTGACACAGATGTAAGGGGGTGACACAGATGTAAGGGGGTGACACAGATGTCAGGGGTAAGACAAATGTAATGGGTAATACAGGTGTAAGGAGTAACACAGATGTAAGGGGTAAAGAGGTTATAATGATGTTACTGATCACACAGATGTAGGGGTTGACACAGATATAAGGAGTAACACAGATGTAAGGGATAACATAACTGTAATGGGAAACATGTATGTAATATGTAACACAGATGTAATGGGAAACATATATGTAATGCATGACACAGATGTAACGGGTAACACAGATGTTATCAGCAACAGATATAACATATAATATACAAAAAACCAGTAAAATAGCTGTAACAGAATCAAACCACATACAAATCAATGTTTATACAAAGCAACAGCAAGCATAAAATCAAGTTAACTTCTGTTACAGGGAACCATCAATGAGAGAATAACAAGGATCAAGTTAACTTCAGTTACAGGGAACCATCAGTGAGAGAATAAAAAGGATCAAGTAAACTTCAGTTACAGGGAACCATCAGTGAGAGAATAAAAAGGATCAAGTAAACTTCAGTTACAGGGAACCATCAGTGAGAGAATAACAAGGATCAAGTTAACTTCAGTTACAGGGAACCATCAGTGAGAGAATAACAAAGATCAAGTTAACTTCAGTTACAGGGAACCATCAGTGAGAGAATGACAATTATCAAGTAAACTTCAGTTACAGGGAACCATCAGTGAGAGAATAACAAAGATCAAGTTAACTTCAGTTACAGGGAACTATCAGTGAGAGAATAACAAGGATCAAGTTAACTTCAGTTACAGGGAACCATCAGTGAGAGAATAACAAGGATCAAGTTAACTTCTGTTTCAGAGAACCATCTACATAGCAATGTGAATAATAACAATAAGTTAACAACAAATATTTACTGTTTATGTTCAAACAAGTGTATGTGCGCATGTGTGTAGGGGGGCGGTAATGAACACTACAAAAAAATACCTCAGATTTAATTGCTTGTGATAGATTTTCGATGTTTAGGTGAGACATTTTATTTTACATGCTTCTCTGCAAGACAGCATGCACAGCCAGGGGCAGGGCAGTGGGAGGGAGGATTAAGACATGTCTGTGAATGGGATGTGGCAGGGATAACAAGACATACAACGTAGTCTAAATTCTCCTTCTTGCGTTCACCGGTTGTAATACCTGGCAGAAAGTTCTGGTTGACCATCCACTTCAAGTCTACAGTCTTGCTCCAGAACTTGAGTTTGGGTGTATATTCCTTTTACACATCTGATTAATGTGTATGCAGACTGTTGGTTCCTTGCCTCTCATGCACTCTGACCTCAAAGGACACAACCCTAATTAGTCACCTTCTACAACACGCATGTTAGTAAAACAGTGTGTCTACTGCTCCCCCCCTCCCCAAAATGGGGTCCCAGAACCCACACTGGGGAAACCTAGTCTCTGACAAGGTAGAATAAGATGATTCGACTTTATCATAGGAAGGCAAGACCCCAGCCCCAGCAGGGGGTGAGATCATTTACAGTCAGGACAACCAAAGCCACGATGACTTCCTCTATTGACACACCCCAATCTGTCAGACACCTAGGGACATGCCGACCTTATCTGTTGACAGGCTCCAATTAGCTAACTAGGCTTCCCGCTGACTTCATCTACCGACAAGTCTCAGACAGCTAACGAGGCCTCTGTTGACTTACACATTCCACGCAGATTGTGCTCAGGGATAGCTCATCTACTTGTAATTATGTCGACAGCCTGTCCTGGTCACAGCTGTGTGCACCCCTGTTTAATGTCATGTTCAGGTTTTGTTTAACCGCATGTGCAATCTCTTACGTAAAGTCAGGCTTGAATTTGTTTAACCTCAAGTTTAATGTGAAGTGCACCCTTGTGTTTAACCTCAACCTCATGTTTAACCTCAACCTCATGTTTAGCCTAAACCTTTTTATCACACCACTTTGGTTTAACTGTATGTCTGACATTAGGTTCACCCTCATGTTAAATATCATGTTCAACTCCCTGTGTAGATTTTGGGACCCTAATGGAGGGGGAGGGGGTGTATGCGTGTGAGGTTCAATCTCAGCCGCAGGTGGTTTAGCAGCAGACCATCTTGACAGTGTTATTGAGCGGCATCTTTTCAAAAGGCAAGGGCAAACTGCTAAGCGTAAATTTGCCTAGAAAAACCGCAATATCCAAAAAAATGCTGGGGTTGGTTCTGCAAGGTCCTGTAAAGGACACATAACTAGCCTTTTCATTAAGGGGGCAGTGGATGTATTCTCTACCCCCTTCCCCCTTTTTCACAAAAAATGAGGCCCTGGAGGCCACACAAGGAATGACCTAAAATAGATGGGGTGACATCACAAACACACTTACCAGTGGAGAAACACACACAATAGAAGGTCAAGTGACTAATGTGTTGCAGCAGGTCACAGTACAGTTCTGGGTACACAACTGTGCTGAAAAGTCAATACAAATGATCTCTTTTAAATCTGTAGGGATAAACACAATTTTTGTATTCTACATCAGCGTTCATAACTCTGAAATGCTTAGTTCGAATCCAGCTGCAGGAAATCTGAAAGCAGACTGCTTTGTGTTGTTTTTGACAGTAGTATTGAGCACTGACCGTACAGCAAGCAATGGCAAACTCATCATCAATCAGTAGGTCCTTTACCAAACACTGCTCTAGTTAATGGCACACCTCAGTGTCTCTTTTTCTCTAGCCAATTCTCCAGCCTTATGTGCTTTCAAAGCCAATGTGTCTTCAATGTCTTGTATCCACGTTTTGAAAGATGTCTTTGCCTCATCTTCCGGAAGCTGTACCCTCCATCACAACTCTCTGCAGGCCAACATGACATTTAACATAGTAAAATACCAAAGCTTTCAGGACAGGATGCTGTTTATGAGCCAATTCTCCTCGATACTCAGATCATGGCAAACTACTGAACTGTGTAATAAAATTACAAACAGCCCCCCCCCCCCTCGCCAAAATGCTGGAGTTCATTCTACAACATCCTCCCTGTGTGGATTCCGAGTTCCCTCTGTGGATTCCAAGTTCCTTCTGTGGATTCCAAGTTCCCTCTGTGGATTCCAAGTTCCCTCTGTGGATTCCAAGTTCCCACTGTGGGGAAAACAAGTATAGACTCACTGCCTACCCCAAAAAAAATGCATGCTGTAGGAGTCGACTAACTGGGAGCTTGCTTCAAAGTCAGAGTGCATCTGCCCGAATGGCAAGGAGCAACCAACTGCACAAAAACAAGCCAGTAAAATGAATGTAAGAATCAGGCCCTGGCACAAAGCCAAAGTCCAAAAAGACGAACAACCAGGACCTTCCGCTGGAGCTTACAGCAGGTGAACAGAGAAGAAAGAAAAAAATTCTGTAACATCCTGTAAAGAATAAGCAACTTACTTTATTATTAGGGTTTGAAACAGAAAAAAAAAGTGATATTGCAAGGAAGTCAGGAACAGAAGTAAGTAATATCTGACATGGTACAAACAAAATTAGGGCGCTGTGTGGTCTTGAGGCATTGTGTCCGCCTCGAGTGCTAGAGGTTCCAGGTTCAATCCCCGGTAAGGGCTGGAATTTTTTTTCAAGTAGACTTGGACGTTTAGTAATTCCCCCTGGTCTCTGGGTAGTGAGATAGGACGTCCATGTGCATTGTTGTGCACGTAAACAAATCTCTTGGCAGTTGGAAATCGAAAAGAGTAGCTTAACGATGCTGCCCGCGCAAAATTTGGAGTTAAAAATCAACCCAAACTATTTCAGGATCATCTCTGGTGCTACAGAACCTGTGCACTGTGGTGAGCTTCTTTGGACTTTTTGAACGTGAGTTAGAAGTAGAACGGAGCACATATGGGTTACTCCCCGTGTGCCATGATAATGATCCATTGTTTAAAACCTCAAATAAAGTTATTGTTTGCTTTGTGAATGAGCCCCTAAATCATCCCCTACCACAAATCTAACTACGACTGCAAGATTCCTTATATATTCAGTTGTAAGAGTAGCCTCATGTGGTAATTTATTAATGTTTCTTCATGCAAGAAATAACTGACAATATTATATGAGGGGCATTCTCAAAGTAATGTCAAATGTCTAGAATGTACTGGCAATATAACATTATATTCTTTTATCATCATCATCATGCCTCATGTTCAAAAGTGTACGCTGTCATGTTTTGCCTTTTGAAATGATCATCATAATCATGGATCAAGTCAGTGTTCTTGTCTTGACACAGTCATTTAGCCAAGCCATCCAGGTTTTATGCCCTTTTTTTCACAGCATGAATATCATCCTCAGTTCTGTCTCTTCACATTTTACAGATAAAACTTCCTGAATCAAGCAACACATGGCATCGCAACAGATTATACAACTTCCATACACTGAATACACATATTTGTAAATGTTCAAGACACATTTCTTTTTACTGTAATCAAAACCTTTACAACAGTTCATGCATGTTAAGTGCACTGTTTTTTTTTTTCTGGAAGGAAGGAGTTGCCATTTTGTATATACAGTACTGTCATTCCTAAAGTGAAGTAGATAAAATGCTTTTTCTTCATTATTCACCGGGGAAAAAATGTGCAATTACAAAGTAATGCTCTTTGTACAAGCCACAACTTCAGTGTTGCAAAGGGAGGCCACATAATTTGCCCTTTTATTCCTACATTTACTGGAATGGAAAGCCACCACGGTGTGGCGGCTAGATGCTTGCCTGCAGATCGGAAGATTGTAGGTTTGGGTTCTAAAGCAGCCAAACATACCCCCCACCCAAAAAAATTACCTTGGCTCTAAGGCCAACCCAGTCTTTTTGGCGTACCAGGTACAGTCCTGGAAATTAAAGGCAGCCAGCATGATGCTGACCACATCACCCACCCAGTGCCAATTGGTCTATTAAATTTAGGTCTCGATGCCATCTGGAACCATACCACTTGCTATTTTCAGAATGTACAGATCATAACATAAACCACTCTGGAGCACAGTAAAAAATCCACTCTAAATTAAATCTGCAGCTCATGGTGTCACAACATGCATTCAACTCAGTAGCTGAGCGACAAAACTATATCCTTCGAGTCTACATATGGAGGGAAATGCAATGATGAATTACTGCCAGAAGCAAAACTTGCCATGAATAAAAACAATAAGCTGGTCTATCCACCATACAGAATAGAAGCTGTAAACAATATGCAAACAAAGTAGGTTACTAAAGCTGTGAAAAGTAGGCAAATTAGTGGGGACTCATCATCAGGGTCGTGCTGCGCTATGATACAGAGATGTGGCTGCATCAGGCAGCACCGTAAGGGGGCCAGCATAAACAGTAAAATCAAAATACAATTTGAACTTTTCATTTGACAGCGCAAAGCTAATAGGGGGAGGTAGTTTGAAAACTTGCATCATACTGAAACAATCTACTACATGAGACTGATCATCCATCATATCAATCCTGGCAGATCCACAGGTGCTCTGATCTCCTCAGTAAGTAGCAAATAAGGTAGACCACTGAGACTATAAACAGTAAGATTAAACAAACAGGGTAAACTAAGCTAAATTTGTAAGCAGTAAACTAATAAGATACAAATAGGATAAACTAAACTAAATCTGTAGCAGTAAACTAATAAGATAAGACTACCAAAGCTATAAACAAAGTATACTTGGAAAGTCCAAGCAGATACCCTGGAGTACTAAAGTGAATCTTATCAGAACTTTTTTTTGGCCAACACCCTAATACCAGTGCCAAACGTGGACACTTATATCCATCCTCCAATGAACGCAAAATTGTGAGCCACACTAAAATTTTACAACGGGTATAGAGTGAGGGGAAGACCTCAGAAAAGATGAAGTGATGGCAATAAGTCATTTAGAATGTGAATAGCCTTAGAGAAATGAACGTTAGTCTTAACAGTGCTCTTGACAGAGCTTATTAACGAATGTTACAACTTCCCCCGACACTTCACTGAGTTACAAGGTGAAAGAGAAGAAGAACTTGGAAAGATAAACAAGGTAGAGAACTGAGACTGACACTGTAAACAAATAAGACAGACTACTATTGAACATTTAAACAAAGTAGACTTGTGAAGTTATCTTCAAAGATAGAAGTAGAGGATTGAGACTGAACCTGCCAACAAGCAAGACTGACTACTACTGTAACCTACTGAAGCTACAAACAGAAAACAAACACAGCAGACAAATAAAGATGTAAACAGTAAACAAACACAACACTGAAACAAGTTAGATGACTGATTAACATTAATATTTTCTGATCAACTGTAAAAGTAAAACAAGTAAGCAGTAAATGAACAAGGCAGACTACAGAAGCTGTTAACCAGGGCATTTGTCTGCAGGTACGCAGTACCGGCACCTGTTCTGAGGCATCATCTCATTTTCAGCCTACTCAACTAGTGACACTTTGTGGTGAGTACTGGCAGGCAGCTGTGAGTGTGTATAGTGTATACCTTGTTTTTAAAAGGAAAAATCTTGCTGTAAACCAAAAGGAAGGCAGACTACTGAAGCAGTAAACAAACAAGGTAGATGTTTGAAGCTGTAAAACAAACAAGGTTGATGACCATGACAGAAGTAACAAACAAACAAAAACAGACCACAAACAAACTCACCATGCAATCACCCACAAGGACGCGATCATCGCATGGACCCACGAAACGACCAGGTTCCTCCATTTCCACTCATCGTCTGTTACCGATTTCGGTGGGCCGTAGGATTTCACTAACAAATTAACCAGCTGGAAAAACAGGACAGAGGCGACTATTAAGTACTGTCCGTGTGTGACAGAGACTGCTTCTCTGAGCTGAGAGAAGTCTTCTTGTTCAAGGGCCAGCAGATTGGGACTGGTCGTCTCGTTGCCGGCCGCCATTGTTGTTTTCTGTAGTCATGTGAGGAATACAGACTGCGAGTACACCAGGATTCGATACTGACAGACTGTCATCCCCATCATAATCATCACCATTATCACCAGGTCATCAAAACCTGTGATCAAAACAAACTGGTCACCCCATAGTTCCCTTCTGTGCCAACAAAAACGACAAAAATGTCCTTTACATGATCACCGTCACTTGTAGAAATACACAAACTGTAACTGTAAGCCAATAGTGTACATTATCAGCATCAGGTGCCTTGCCGACTGGCGTCGACGATCATAAATCCACAATCTGCGATCCGCAGCTGCGTGTTTCCCCGTGTGGGTTCTGTGGTCACATTGTGTGAAGAACAAGAATAGACCCACTGCCTACCTAACAAGCACGCCGCAAAAGTCGACTAATTTGGGGCTTCCTTCGAGGTCGGAGTGCATCTGCCTGAGAGGCAAGGAACCAACATCTGCATACAATTAAGTCTGTTAAACGGATGTGAACGCAATACTCAGGTTCTGAAAAAAGACTATACAGTCTAGTGGTGGACAAACAAACAAGAACTTTCCACCGGAGTTTACATCCAGTGAGCGCGAAGAAGAAAAAGAGTTCTTCTGTTGACACCCCTAATTGTCATGACAAAAGATTGCCAAGAATCTTCCCACGTTGTTTTCTCTGTCTTTCTTTTCACAGATCTTTCCAGTTGTCATCTTTTCTTTTTCTAACCTCAAATGACATAGATTTATTGCACACGGTGTTTTTCATTTGATAAAATGCAACTTTGGCTTGTCCTATTCTATTATTATCTTTGTGATACATCTTCTATGTGATGTTATTCATGTGCATAGAAACTTAAATTTCTATACTTGTCCTAAAATAACGCCATTGATTTCAATTATACATTACGGCACCATTATTTTCTTGGAAATCTTCATTACTTGAGTCGACCTTAGTCTTTACATTATTCAAACTGCAAAAGCGTACAGAGACATTACATGCATCATGCAGAGGTCAGTAGTGCCACCGTAAACAGTCCGGCATCAGAAATATAGTGCATCATTATAATCATCGTAATTATACTGCATACATAACACTTGCCTTGCGGTTTATTCTTTTATTCCATTCTTCTTCTTCTTCTTCTTCTTCTTCTTCTTCTTCTTCTTCTTCTTCTTCTTCTTCTTCTTCTTCTTCTTCTTCTTCTTCTTCTTCTTCTTCTTCTTCTTCTTCTTCTTCTTCTTCTTCCTCCTCCTCCTCCTCCTCCTCTTTTCTCTACCCCCGGAATGTCTCTTTCCATTCTACCCTATGCAATTGTCTCTACCAGTACCGTTAACCTCTCTCATTTATGTTCGTCACATAGTTTCTTTTTGAAGCCACCCCCCCCCCCAACCCACCCACCCGAAATCGATTTGTTTTCCATTTCAGTGCCCGTTACGTGATTCTCTGTTCACTTGTACTCAGGATGTGCCCAGTATATCGTCACATTCTTTGCTTTATAACAGATGATACTAGCGGTTGCCCAGCCATTTCGCTGATATCCAATTTAATATACACCCGCCTCCTTAGACCAGTGGTCTCCAACTGTTTCAGGTCTCACTCCCCTTGAGTGTATGGTAAAATATCCACGTCTCCTCTGAGTGTATGGCAAAACCTTCACGCTTCCTCTGAGTGTATGGTAAGACACCCACGTCTCCCCTGAGTGTATTGTAAGACACCCACGTCTTCCCTGAGTGTATGGTAAGACACCCACGTCTCCCCTGAGTGTATGGTAAGACACCCACGTCTCCTCTGAGTGTATGGTAAGACACCCACGTCTCCCCTGAGTGAATGGTAAGACACCCACGTCTCCTCTGAGTGTATAACAAGACCTTCAAGCCTCCCCTGAGTGTATGGCAAAACACCCACATCCACTTGAGTGTATGGTAAGACACACACTCTCCCCTTGAGTATATGACAACACCTCCGCGCAACCTTGAGTAAATGACAACACCTCCGCACCACCTTGAGTATTTGAAAACACCTACGCACCACCTTGAGTATATGACAACACCTCCACGCCACATTGAGTATATGACAACACATCGGCACCGCCTTGAGTACACGGCAACACCTCCGCCCCGCCTTGAGTATATGACAAGACCTCAGCGCTGCCTTGAGTATATGGCGACACCTCCGTCCCGCCTTGAGTATATGGCAACACCCCCGCGCCGCCTTGAGTATATGGCAACACCTCCGTCCCGCCTTGAGTATATTGGCAACACCCCAGCGCTGCCTTTAGTATATGGCAACACCTCCGCCCCGCCTTGAGTATATGACAAGACCTCAGCGCTGCCTTGAGTATATGGCAACACCTCCGCCCCGTATTGAGTATATGACAAGACCTCAGCGCTGCCTTGAGTATATGGCAACACCTCCGCCCCGCCTTGAGTATATGGCAACACCTCCGCCCCGCCTTGAGTATATGGCAACACCTCCTTCCCGCTTTGAGTATATGACAAGACCTCAGCGCTGCCTTGAGTATATGGCAACACCTCCGCCCCGCCTTGAGTATATGGCAACACCTCCGCCCCGCCCTGAGTATATGACAAGACCTCAGCGCTGCCTTGAGTACACGGCAACACCTTCGCCCGCCCTTCCCCCCCCCCCCCACGTACATTGCAAGACCCTCACACCACTCCCCCCCCCCCCATGCCTTTTTTTCTTTTCTGTTTGGAGTATATGGCAAGACAGATGTAAGAAAATAGTTTCCGCAGCAATGTAGACAGAAATACGTGTCAATTAGAAGGAGTTCTTTAATCTGTAATTAAATGCTGGTGTTATCATATTTGTAGATTTCTGGTTCGAGACAACTGTCTTATGCATTTGTTTTCTAGTGCTGGTGTTATCATATTTGTAGATTTTTGGTTGGAGACGACTGTCTTATGCATTTGTTTTCTAATGCATTAACTTTTCTTCGTGTCTTTATAGGTGCTCCATTTTTCACAATTACATGTTAAAACATAAATAAACATAACATAACATAACCCTTGACCCATTAAAGTCGAAGAGGTGTATTGATGGAAGCACTAACGCATAAATCCAGCCATATTTCTCTGTCTTCCGCATGATGAATAAATGTATGATAACTTAGTCATGTCCATTTCTTGATGTTGTCATTCCAGTTTTTCTTTGCCATCCTCTTCTTCGACTGCACCCAATGTTCTTCGAAGCACAGTCTTTGTAATCGAATCATGTCTCACCACGTGCTTGAACCAAGAAAACATAAATACCACTACAACTGAAAATAAGTTAATTAGTCTTTGCTTTACACTATATAATGAAGAGTTCCATATTTTTGTTTCGGCTTCTAAATGATGCACTGAGAGCCTAGAAAGACTCAAGCTGGGAGCCATCTGTTATCTTGAATCAACATTGACGCACAGGCGGACGTTCCCATGATGCAGTGATCTCTCCGCGTTGCCTCTATGGACTGTTCAGACAAGGTGCTGGGTACGTCTCCTACCATAATTTCGAAGATTGCATAGAAGTGCTTCGCTAGGCTTTACTCCCAGGTCATCTAATCGTGTTACGTCAGATATTTGTCATTATCCGCCAGGCTAGTCCGTATAGGGTTGATGATATCAGTTCTATCCATTCTTTTTCCTTCATGCACTGGTACAGGACTTGCCAGCTTGTCCGCACTTACCACCATCATCATGATCGTCGTCGTCATCGTCATCATCATCATCACCGTGATGATCATACCATCATCATATCATCATCGTCATGATGCGTCCCATATTGAGAAGACATATTTTAATTAATAGTGTCTTTTTAAGTCACTGGGTATTATAAACACATCATCGTCATCATCATCATCAATGTCATCATCTTTATCTTCATGGGGAGAAACAATTTGCGGTCCAACACTCGACGGATGGTAACTTTGTCTACTATCATCCAGTTTCGATAAAAAAAACATAATTATGTTAAAGACAGAGCTGATTTTAACATATGGCTGTCCTCTTCTTCGATCCTTCTGTCAGAAAATGTATACCCGGAGGCCAGTGGTCCTAATGAAAGCTATCGTGCAATCTCCTCTATCATAAAGCTCTGTCTTGACTGAGGTTGGAACAGGCCAGACTGCTTCTCTTTTAGTTCCATACAGTTTGCAGTGTTGAAGTATATACTTAACATGAGTTGAGTTGAGTTGAGTCAAGAAATGACATCACAGCACTCGGGGCATTACCACATGGGCTCCATCCTCATCTTCAGCAGCCAGCACAGTTCCAATACATTGTACTTGTCACAGTCTGGTTATATGACCGTCTTGCTTTTTATCTGAGTGTAGTGAGCCGGCCAGACCCTCTGGTTACATCCAGGTGTCTCATTCTCTCCAGGCCATAATAATCTTGTTTCTCTACTGATTCTGTTACTTGTTCCCAAAGGGCCTTGACAGGCTGGAATATTTACCATTGTGGTACAGGAGACACATATTGTTGTGAATCCTGGACTATGAACAAACAAGTCAAACAATTTATTGAGACCTCAGAAATGTGGTTGTACAGAAGGGTGAATTCATTGGACAGTCAAAAAAAGAGTAACCCAGTTGTTTTAAATGGGGCGATGGCTCGAAGACCATTTATAATAAACATCAAAAAGAGACAGTCATTATGTTTGGTCATTTTATAAGAAGAAGGTAACTGGAACATGTGACTATTGGAAAGATCTATGTCAGAAGAGGCTGAGAGGGACTACACAAGACGATTATTGTAAGCCTTTTGTCATAACATGGAGGGATGAATTGAATTGACGTTCCATCCCTCCAGGACATCCTATCGAGCGGTAAACACCCAGTGACACAAAGTGCTACCATTCGGATGGGGAATAAACCGGGGGCAGGACACAGGCACCTTTTCAACATATAGACTGGGTTATATGAGGGCCCCGGCAACAGCCAGGGTGAAGCTTTAAGTTGAAGTAGTTGTAAAGATGTAGTCATTCATTCAGTAGCATGTCCCTCGCGGAACCTCGCTGCCATAACAACCCTCCGGAAAACCTTCCTATCCTGAGCAAGATGTCCTGCGTCTGATACACCCATCTGGAGATCATCTGCCACATCCTGCACCCATCTTCTCCTTGGCCTTCCTCTTCCTCTCTTCCCAGGCATATACCCCTCCATTATTGTTCTCTCTAGAATTCCATGACGTTTCAAGTGACCAAAATATTTCAATTTTCTTTGTTTTTTTGTCTTTACTAGCCAACCCTCTTCAATATTCAGCTCTTGAAGTATGGATGCATTTGTTCTTTTCTTTACCCAAGATATTCTTAGAACCTGTCTGTAACATTTATATTCAAATGCATTTATGCGCTGTTCCGCTTGTTTAGTAAGTGTCCAGGTCTCACAGGCGTATGTTGCAATGGGAAAGATGCATGCTCTTAAAAATCTGACCTTTGTAATTCTATCTGTACAATTCCATAATTTATTCAGTTGTTTTAGTCTTTGAAGAGCAATTGATAGTCGCCGTTTAATTTCTTTCATTGTGTCACCATTGTTGGTAACCAGTGACCCAAGATATTCGAAATTTTCCACCACTTCCAATCTTTCCTCATTAACATATATTTCCTTCTCCATGGCAGTTTTGTTTGTATGCATTATCTTTGTTTTTGCTATGTAGTAGTAGTAATTTCTGGGGTTTGCGCCCTTCCTTTTCAAATCAAAATAGTGTCTTGAGTGAGATTCAAACCGACCAGGACATCCATCAAGCGATAAACACCCGGTGACACAAAGTACCACCATGCGGATGAGGATCACCCAGGGAGAGGTTACAGAAACTCCGTTCAACGGCTAAGTTATATTATGGCCTGCGACTATAGACGGGTGGGGTTAAAAAATCAACGAAAAAAATGCGTCCAATTTTATTTTTTTAAAAATTTTTTAAAGTGTTTATTATAAATGTATGCAGCGCTGATTAATGGATGAATTAACGAGTTCTCTATGAAATGATGAAACAGAAAATGTCACATAAGATCTGCTAAATAAAAACCCAAGCTGATATGGCAATTTAAATAAGCAAGCGCTCAATGTTGCGCTGAATTGACTGTCTCTGATTTCTCAGCTGAGACCCTTCCTTCTGTATGACTGAGCAGGCAATTACAGGACGTGACACAGACTGACTGACTGACTTTCTACCCCACTAGGACATCACACAAGCGATAAACACCCGATGACACAAAGTGCCACCATGCGGATGAGGATCGCCGTGGAGAGGTCCCAGAAACCGCGTTCAGACATTTGGCCATATGTATGGCCTGCCTATATTGCGGCACTGGCAAAAGCCAGAGTAGGGCTTCAAATGACAAAAAATTTCGTCCTGAAAAGGACGAAACTGGATAACGTGACACACCACAAGCTCTTCCCAAAGCTTGTTTTGATCGAACGAAAATATACGGTACGTTTTTGTCCTCGCATAACAGGGGCAGGTGCAAGAGAATTTCAATTGGCTCCGCATCTGCTGTTAAAACAATAAATTCTGCCTGTCCTCGATTCAGTGTTGTAGTGGCTTCATTGGCCCCTCTTTTCAGCTGCTTATAATTGGAAGCTTGCTGTACAAGTTCCAAAATCTGCTTCGTCAGTGTCTGATCTGCCAGGGGGTACGCTTTGCTGCTTATTTCTTCAGCCATCGTTGTTAAGTAGTCTTTAAATTTTAAACAGATGTCTTTTTATTTTAACAACCTCGATGGACTGTTCAAACCAAGCTTGAATTAACGTTACCGAATACCAACATGCGTCCCATAGTGAAACGACAGATTTTATTTACTAGTGTTTTTGGATCACTGTGGGTTAATCACGGCCACGGTATTAATCATTTAGATAGCAACACTAGAGAGGTGGGGAATTTAAAACAATATATATATATATATATATATATATATATATATATATATATATAGAGAGAGAGAGAGAGAGAGAGAGAGAGAGAGAGAGAGAGAGAGAGAGAGAGAGAGA
>CAJHNH020008223.1:306114-361114 GCA_905116865.2 Candidula unifasciata | reverse complement strand
ACAACACACCGAGGGCTCGTGCTTGTCCCAACACAGCACCATTGACTAGGAAAGATGGTGTTCCATACAAGTTTAGCACTGGTCCAACAAGCCAGCCCCGCAACTGCAGGTAAATGCTTTCAAACATGTCTATGACACTTTTAAATATTCAAATCATCATCATCATATTCATCATCGTCTTCATCGTCATCATCATCGTCGTCTTCATCATCATTATTATTATTTTCAATCAGCAGGTCCTTTACGGAACATCGCTTTCGTCACGGCTTGCCTGAAAGTCTCTCTTTACTTAGCCAGTTCTCAAGCCCTACGTGCTTTTATAGCTACTGCATCATAAGTGTCCTGTATCCACCTTCACGGAGGTCTCTCTGCTTCATTTTACGGACACTTATGACCCTCTAGAGAAACCACACAACAGCCAGGGGCTGTTGGGGTTGGTTCTGCAACGTCCTGTAAAGGATACGCAACTAACCTATACACCCTCTATCACTATCTTGAGTTTTAATCTGCACTGGAGAGAATGTGGGGAAAAAGTGTGTCTTGGCTTCCAGGTCTACCCGTTCTAAAATGGGTAGCAGGAAATGCCCTGGGAGATAAAGCAGGTCAGCATGATTTTGACCACATCACCCAGTGTGTGCAGATTGTATAAATATATGAGTCTAGTATATGTCTGATGCACCGTCTTCTTCTTCTTCTTCTTCTTCTTCTTCTTCTTCTTCTTCTTCTTCTTCTTCTTCTTCTTCTTCTTCTTCTTCTCTAGTCTTCTTTGGCCTTTCAACACTAGTTTGGAATATATATATACTACGTAGACGCTGATATTTACAACCTTGGGTATTCCATCTATCTATCGCTTGCTTGGTCGACCTCCGTGACTGTCGGTGATAGTTTGTGTGTGAGTAAATATCAGTCCGATTTCTCTTCTTGTTTCTTCAAACAAGATTTAAACCACTGCCTACTTGTTTGGCCTGCCTCAGTTTAAAGGAGAATTTAACCCGATGGATCAAATCACACCTGGCATGTAAAAAGTTTTTTTTTTTAAACACGGTTATTTCCCTTTGATTTCCACTTTTACGTTGTTGTTTTTTTAGAATGTTTAAAAAAAAAAACATAACAATGTTGAATTGAGAAACGACATCACAGCACTCGGAACACTCCCATTAGCTCCGTCCCCATCGTCTGCAGCAAGCAAAGAGTTCCAACTCTGATGGCACCAGTAACTGATTGTATATCTGTCTCGCCCTTTCCTTTAAGTGTTGAGTGTAGACCAAATTCCGTGTAACTCCTTGCAGCGCCATTCTCCTCAGACCAGGATGCTCTGTTTGCAGCCTACACACTGTTCATTAGCTTCTAAATGGACATCGCAACTGTAGCAGGGACTCTCAATTAAGGCTTGGTTGGGGAGGTGTGGTACATCACTTTTGTGCCCCTTCTTCTTCCTCCTCTTCGCTCACCTCCTCCTTGGTGTCTACGCCAGAATCCTCTTCCTGTCCTGGCTCCAGTGGCGGCTGGACGATGACACTGAGGTCCACTCTCCTCAATCGATATACTTCTTCCCTTCCTTCGTCATGTACCATTACCACCGTCAGGTCGTACAGAACACCACGTCGTCTGATGTATATTTTGATTGAAAACATTAACGCTTTCATAAAGTACAAGGTGCCTTTATTTCATCTGGATTTTATAAAAGAAAATGGCAACTTTCACATTAATACTAACAATCGTATATTGAAAAGTGTATAATAACGTTGACTTAGGCTCTAGAATTTATCTCTGGGTTCTTTAGGCTAAGTCTCCTGCCCAATACTCCTATCCTAACCTGGTCTGCCCTCCCTCTGATCTGAGAGGTCCAGGCACTCGCTTATATAGGTGCCACTAGCCTGCTTCCATAATCTTCCAGCAACGTGTTTTTCAAACCACTATTGCGTTTCTAAAATACAGGTTTAGCAGAAGATTTCCAAAAATGTTGACAACATGATATTTTCATATACTAGAAGGGAGGGTCACGTGCTGTCTAGCCAAACTGCCTGTAGTCTTGGGAAGCTCAGGCCAAGGATACCATGTACTATTATGCTGTCACCTAGCTTTTGTGGAAAGGTTCTGGAAATAGAGGTGAAGGCCAGGATGAGCCTGTTGTTCTCAAAGCCTTCCAACCAAACGCAATTTGTGCAGGGACCCTGTTACACAACATATAGCTTGCTGTAGATCAATTCACCACTGAGTGGTGCATACCGACAGGTCTATCAGCCTATTCGT
Source organism: Candidula unifasciata (assembly GCA_905116865.2). NCBI lineage: Eukaryota > Metazoa > Mollusca > Gastropoda > Stylommatophora > Geomitridae > Candidula > Candidula unifasciata. The sequence goes on along the minus strand of CAJHNH020008223.1, from coordinate 358,861 downwards.
TTCCAAACACACCGGCTTTCCCTGAAAAATCCACCCGACGCTAACTACCCGGGATCTATAAGGCGATGCATGCAACTCTGCAGGGATCATGCCTGTCTCCACCTTTCTCAACATACTCTATGAGAAGGTTTAATCAGCCTTTTGTAGTGTTTTAAATTGACGGGTTGAGTGAACAGTCAACTCCTTGACAAGTATCATAAAGCTTGTTCTTGCTCATTTAATGTGTGTGGATACAAAATCCTTGTCAGGGTGCTGAATGGCATATACACACAGTAATTAATATATCTAAAAATAACATGAACCATGTGAATAAATACTTCAGGTGGTAATGTCTATAAATGCTGGGGGAGGATTGGGGGGGGGGGGGGATGTCGCCTAGATCCTTTACATATTTTTAGGGAGGGCTGAGCTGTCCTCTTTCTTCCACCTCCACCCACTTCCCCCTTCCTCCTTTCCCCCAAACTCACCACACTTCCCCCTTTTCTCAAACTAACCACACTTCCACATTTCCCCCAAACTCTCCCCACCTCCCCCTTTCCCCAAACCTCCCACACTTACTCCTTTCTCCACACCCCTCATGCTTCCCCGAGGTTCCGGCTTTCCTGTTCCCGATACGGTTTATATGGTTCAAGTAACGTTAACCTCCCCAATAAGAGTAGGTCACTTTTATTTCACAAGTTTGTTGGGCTGGTCGACTTTTCTAAAGTTTACGGGTGTGTCCCGTTCTGTTTGTTTTCTGTGATGTCTTACGTTTTCATTCCGAGAAAGAGAATGCCTGTGACATAGGTTGCAGTACTATCTAGGGGGTTGTTTTAGGACCAGTTTCTCCATGTTTTTGGTGGGGCGTGGGGAGATTAACGCTAAGTGTACCGCTTATAAAACATGCTAGCAGACCTTTACTTCAGTGAGGTGCATTAAGTATTTATCGGTATGTAAATTAAAGGCTCTTTATTTCACTCATTCAGGTGTACTCGACATATAGGGCTAAACCTATTTTTTATAGACCAACGAAACTCGATGTGTGACGTGGTCAGCATCACATCGGTCTCTTTTACTTTTCTGGAATGTACCTGGTGCCCACTTATGACTTTGTTGACCTGAACACCAAGATCATCAAATAAAAATTAAAAAGTCCGGCTCTTTCTGTCTGTGAGATTTGGGAAACTGGGGCATTTTTCTACGGGGCGTTCCATAAGTCTCCATACACAGGAAAAATACCATTGTTTTTGAAAACACATCTCGATGGGGGTCCTCCACTAGCGAAGAACACGTATAAACCCCAGCTGGAGTGGTGCTTGTAAGGGCTTTAGTGATATGTTAATTAGTACTATGTATGGACAGTTATGGCAGACCCCTACACAACATGATATATTGAAAGATAATCTGTCAGTAAATTCACTAAAGAACATGAGCTGCAACAGGTATAGAACGTTTACTCGCCTCATTTGTTATATTTATTTTCTTTCTTGAGTTTCTAAGCCAAAACTGTTGACTGGATTTACTGGCACAGTATGTCCATAACATTGATCTGCTGATATTTCTTAGTGGCATTCAATGGAACAGTACTAGAGCAACACAGAACAAGAATAGTGATCTTAAATTTAAAGAGGACAACAATATGGATTTCATGTACGGAGACGACTTCACTGACGAAAACAGTAGGGACAGTGTCCAGAAGAAAGGAATAAACCAAGGCAAGCAGGTAGGATATATGTATACATTCTGCTGAATTACCGTGATACTGTTAATCATCCTCATGAAATGCTTTGCCAGCTGGTATAGGTGATCATGCCTCTTCACAGCTGGTCATCTCCAACAGCATCCATCAGCTCATTTGCCGACATCCCCTACCGCCATGACAACTGGTTGTCAATAATCTTCCCACCTTGAGACTGATCCCTCCACCCTATGACAAAACGCATCAAAAATCTTCACACACTGAGACTGATCCCTCCACCCCATAACAAAAGACCGTCAAGAATCTTCACACCATGAGACTGATTCCTCCACCCCATGACAAAAGGCCGTCAAGAATCTTCACACCATGAGACTGATCCCTCCACCCTATGACAAAAGGCCGCAAGAATCTTTACACCTTGAGACTGATCCCATCACCCCATGACAAAACGCCGTCAAGAATCTTCACACCTTGAGACTGATCCCTTCACCCTCATGACAAAACGCTGCCAAGAATCTTCACACCATGAGACTGATCCCTTCACCCCATGACAGAAGGCCGTAAAGAATCTTCACACCTTGAGACTGATTCCTCCACCCCATGACAAAAGGCCGTCAGGAATCTTCACACCTTGAGACTGATCCCTCCACCCCTTGACAAAACGCCGTCAAGAATCTTCACACCTTAAGACTGATCCCTCCACCCTATGACAAAACGCATCAAAAATCTTCACACCTTGAGACTGATCCCTCCACCCCATGACAAAACGCCGTCAAGAATCTTCACACGTTGAGGCTATTAATATGTAAATAAAATATCTATAAAGAATGATAAAGGTAACGAGAAGAAACAGGATCAGAAATCGCATTATAAGTAAACAACAATATCAGAAAACTAGTGGGGACGGAACTCGCCCTGAACTAAATTAGGAGACAGCAGGTCAAATGGTTCGGACATGTGGCGAGGCTGCCACAGTACCGTGCAGCACAACGAGCCCTGTCACTTAGACAAACGGAGGCAGAACTAGAGGTCGCATGTGCTATCGATGAATAGATGGACTATCTGAAACCATCAATACCAGCATCTGCTTAGCACATGCCAAGACTACAGATGCCTTCTGATACCAAAAGGCAGAATGTGATGTAAAGAAAAGAGGAGAAGTTGTGTTTGTTCAAGGAAAGTAGGATTACTTGAATGGTTCCTCGTGTGAGTTCTGCAGGGCCCCATTTTGATTTAGCGGGGGGGGGGGGGGGGGGGTGTGTGTGGAGAAACTAGACCCACTGCCCCGCTAACAAGCAATTTAAATAAAGGTAACTTAATTAGGAATGATTTTCTTTAAAATCAAGAATGCATCTGCCTGAGAGGAGAGGAACCAACAGTCTGCATACAAATGAGTGGGGTTATGTAAAACCGATATACATGCAAAACTCAAATTCTAGAATAAGGCTAAAGTCTAGAAGGGAACTAAGAACCATAACTTTCTTCCTGAGTTTACAGCTTGTGAACAGAAATGTTCTAGAAGCCAAAGGGGGATAATATATTTAAGCAGTACTTCCCAAACTTTTCTTAGTCGCTGCGCCTTTTTTCAATTAACATTTGCCCATGGCGCCCTAACCTAAGTAAAAGTATGACTATTCGTATGTAAGAGATTAAAAATAAAAATAAAAACCCATGTATCTTCGAATATTTCGCGGCGCCCCCGTGAATAGGTCGTAGCTCCCCGTGGCGCAGCGGCGCACAGTTTGGGAATCACTGTATTAGAGAAAAGGGGAGAGACACAGTATGAAGGATAATTTCTAAATCTGCTAGAAAAAGTTCGTTAGACGGGAGTTAAGACCAAGAGTGTCTTAACCGAGATAGGAAATGTTCTGTATGAAGCCTAATCAGTAGTAAGAGTAAAACTAAGCACACTAACTGCAAGCACTAATCCGAATCAGAACAACTTGAGCCATTATTATCACATTAAACATCTGTTTATTTTACTAAACACAAAACTCACGCGGTTCACAAACAAAACTGCATTAACAAACATTCACGTGCTCGACCAGACCATGTGCTACTCACCCCACTAACAAGGAAATAGGATAATGAACGCACATAACTATAACATCAGTGATGGCAAGTTTTTACATATATGTTAAGCTTCAACATACCACCAGATAAGTAAATCACCCATAGCGATCAAACTATCTCTGAACGAAGATACGCACTGCTAACTAGATCTGACTCACACAATTAAAATACTGATAGAAATCTAAGTCCAACACCGAAACTAACTATTGAGTAGTACCGAAACCATGAAGTAGCCACCCCATCCCTCGATGCAACCCCCTTCCTCTAGGGAGACCGGTCGGTGTAATATCTTCACAGTAATTGTGTTTTTTGTTTACAGAAAACATCATAAACACATAGTCATTACATTTTGATTCACACAAAAAACCATAACATATACATAGTTAATGTTGTTTTGTAAATTACTAACATAGTCGGTGAAATTGCAGGTGTTAAACAGTCCGGTTAAACCTGACTTGTCACTGCGAATCTGGACATGTACTATTGCTATGATGAAGTCATGGGCAGCTCATAATGAACATGCTGGACTGGTTATGTTTGAAATATTTGGTATGGTCTTCTGTTGTTACAATGAACATATTTCCAGCACATGTTAGCATTTGCCGTTAACTAACTGTGTCAGTCTGAGGTTACAGATGTTGCAATTAATCATCATCATTATCATCGTCACCATTTTCACCTTTCCCATTAAGTATCAGGAAGGGAATGAAAGAAGAAAAGCTGGCAGAAAGGATGAGAGCCGAGCGTCTGAGATGAAACAGACTAAACACAAATGTTGAAAACAATGGTCCTGAAATCCCTGCAATAATTGTGGAAGACTTTTCTCAACGGGGCGGGTCTCGCTGGTCACACTCGCCATCGCCATTAGCTGTGAGTCCTATGCCTTCTCATGGCGCAATACAATACTATTTTCTGGAAAGACGGAGAGGTGCCCACTAACCAACGCTAAGTGTCATAGGGAGGAACAGTCTGTGATCCATTGCTCGATGGGTAGCACTTGCTATTGTCATTTCATGTGGATGTCAAATGTCTTTAATGTCGCCAGTCCATCTTTTGTCTTGTTTTAAATCAGATCTTTTAAGGTGAGTAGTATAACAGGGTAGCGCCTGATTTAGTAGTTGTTGTGGCTGCATTCTAACGAGATAAGTGAACCATTTTATCTTCTGCTTCTGACATAATTTCACACAAGGTGTTTTTTCCCACAGCCTGTCTGATAGTATAATTCGAATTTTCTCTTGGATAGTTAAGTTGGTAGAACATCTCACATGTTTTCATTTTATGTAGCGTAGTCTTTGATAGAGAGATAGAAGCCAGAGTACAGAAGGCAAATGCTGTCACCTACAAGTTAGCCTCAGTATTTAACACCCAAATGTCTCCCTTCCAGCAAAACAGCAAATGATTAATAGCATGTGTGTCCTAGCTTTGTGTTGTCAGTGCCAAACATGGACAATGAATACGGCACTAGAACAGAAAATAACTACATGTGAAATGCCCTGTCTCCGCAAGGTCACTAACGACACTAGACGAGACAGGGTTACGAATACCAGCATTAGAGAGAGAATTGGGAATAAGACCGTGTCTGGATTAAATTTACAGACAATCAATGAAAAAAGAAAACTTTGATAATGTCCAAGTTTGACGGTTTTAGCACAGTACAAATATTATCATAATCAAAGTGTTCATCCACTTCTGGACTCTAGTCCTGTTCCCGAACTTAAGTGTTGCGTGTACATCCGTTTCACATGACTGACTCATTTGCATGCAGACTGTGGGTTCCTTGCCTCTCAGGCAGATGTACTCCGTCTTTGAAGGAAGCACCCAATTAGTCGACTCTTACGACAGGCTTTTGGGTAGGCAGTGGGTCTATTCTTGGTTTCCCCACAGCTGGGACCCGGAACCCACACGGTGACTGTTTGGTACGAATGGGCTGTTTATAATTTGTTTCCTAAACAGATGGTGTAACTACTGATCTGAAACCGGGTCATAACTGTATGTGGAAGCTGTGGTAGGACGTTTTATCTTGGGTTTGAACCTGCATCTGCCAGATTTTAAAACATTGACCTTGTCTACCAGTTTGACCCAGCACAAAATGAGTACCAGAAAATCTTCTGGAAAGTAAAGTTTTATTACATCAAATGCCAGCTAATTATAAGATATGGGTCCATCACCATGTGCCTGTCCCAGGTTCAGCCAGCCTGAAATATGTGCCAGGTAAAGTCATGGGAAGTAAAAGTGGCCGGCGTGATGTTGACCACATCACCCGCCGAGTACCAATTGGTCTATAAAATACAGGTTTAACCTTGCATGCCCAGCACACGTGAAGACACTTAATCGAGTCATTTACCTTTACATAGAGTCACTTGTCGTCTATAGAGTGTATGCCATCCCACAGGTAGACGTCTAAATTCACGTTGAGGCTTTAGTCTACAAAATGTGCAGTCCCTGTGCAACCTGTGCTTTTGCTCAGATTCATTGCTTCTAGCTGGTGACTTCTAGTGCCAGAATAGACCTAATGATAGTGTCGTAAAGTGACTAATTAAAAGTTTGCTGAAAACATTTCACAAGAAACTCGCTAGAAAGAATTCTTTGGATAAATTAGCAACACATTTTTATGTGGGTGATATCAAAATTATGTCGTAAAGTCACTGAACATTTTTACTTACGTGTTAACACATTTATTTGGTAAAGTCACCATACATTTTAACGTAGGTGTTAAGATATTTTTGCTGTAAAGTCACTAGACATTCTTTAGGTAGGTGTCATCACATTTATGTGGTAAATTCGCTAGAAAATGATGTATGAGGGTGTTGAAACATTGATGTAGTAAAGTCAATAGACAATGTTTTTATGTTTTAACACAATTATATGGTAAATTCACTATACATTTTTTATGTAGATGTTAACACAGTGATGTGGTAAGTCACTAGACATTTTTTTTTACAGAAGTGTTGAATATAGATGTAGTAAAGTCACATTTTTGTGGTAGAAAGGTCACTAGAAAGGTTTGTACATAGGTGTTATAAGTTTGTTCTGTCAAGTCACTAGAAAAGTTTGTACATAGGTGTTATAAGTTTGTGCTGTCAAGTCACTAGAAAAGTTTGTACATAGGTGTTATAAGTTTGTTCTGTCAAGTCACTAGAAATGTTTGTACATAGGTGTTATAAGTTTGTGCTGTCAAGTCACTAGAAAAGTTTGTACATAGGTGTTATAAGTTTGTTCTGTCAAGTCACTAGAAAAGTTTGTACATAGGTGTTATAAGTTTGTTCTGTCAAGTCACTAGAAAAGTTTGTACATAGGTGTTATAAGTTTGTTCTGTCAAGTCACTAGAAAAGTTTGTACATAGGTGTTATGAGTTTGTGCAGTCAAGTCACTAGAAATGTCGTTTGCAGGTGTCATTGACTCAGCCATGGTGAGAGATCATACAAGAACTGGGAGAGAGTTTCTCTTGAGGGATGACACGTCCACTGTCACCTGTGTCTTCTATGAAATTGTAAGTGTATGTGTTTGTATATCTTCAGTAACATATGCAGTGTTAACAGGAACGTGTTACCAAACAGTATCATGCAATGAGGGGCCTACAGTAATGTCATCATATCTTCTTCTTCTTCACGTTCACCGGCTGTAAACTCCGGCGGAAAGTTCTGGTTGTTCGTCCACTTCTGGACTGCAGTCCTGTTTCAAAACCCCGAGTGTTGCGTGTGCATCAGTTTGACAGATCTGACTAATTTGTATGCAGACTGTTGGTTCCTTTGCTCTCAGGCAGATGCTCTCCGACTTCGAAGGAAGCTCCCAATTAGTCGACTCTAACGACATGCTTTTGGGTAGGCAGTGGGTGTATTCTTGTTTCCCCTGTAATAGGGCCCTGGAACCCACACGGGGAATAGTTCCCCCATTATACATCTATCGCCCTTTTCAGGATGAAATTTTTTATTTGAAGCTCCTCCCTGGCTTTTGCCGGAGGCCGCAATATAGGCAGGCCATAAATATGGCCAATTGTCTGAACGCGGTTTCTGGGGCCTCTCCACGGCGATCCTCATCCGCATGGTGGCACTTTGTGTCATCGGGTGTTTATCTCTTGTGTGATGCCCTGGTGGGGTAGAAAGTCAGTCAGTCAGTCACACGGGGAATAGCATCATGTGATGATCATACCATAGATGTGTTGAAAAATAACATCATATGGTGAACATATCGCAGATTCTAGAAATGAGACACATGAAAGTAGATATACCACAACCTATATCTCCATCTGCCACGACAGACTAGACAACAACAAGAATAACAGCAGAAGGCATGATGCCAGGAAAGAGGGGCAGACGCTGACCAAAGCGAAGATGTGCATAAATGACACCTTGGGTGGGAAACTGCATGAGTCGAGAGAGCTGGCGAGAGACCACGTTTCATTCAGGCAGACTGTGAGGAGAATGAAGTCCTGTGAAGAACCTGCTACCCGATAACGTTAAGAATGATAACATCATGTAGTTGATTTACTGAGCACATCGATGTTCTGAACCAATATGGTGGATTGGCCGGCCATGCTTTAAAGACGAGTTGTTGTTGTTGTTGTGTTGTTGTTGCTTTTAATTTCCGTTTGCTATATACATTCCGCACACAGACTAGGGTTCACGGTTTTGTTATCTGGGCTACAAAATTAATTTCTTGGTGCAACACTGTTTTACAGACTTTTACAGGCTTAGGCGTTACGAACGAGCTTCCTAATGCCGGGGTGCCGGGTTCGATCCCACCTTCGGACTGCTTGTCTTCCTTTGGTTTCGATAGTGGTACCGAGAGCTGGCAGTTCAGGAGAAATCACAAACTACTGGTCGCAAAATTTGCCTAGAAAAACCACAGCAGCAAAAAAAAAAAAAAAAAATAAACAAATGATGGAGTTTGTATTGCAACGTCCTGTAAAGGGTACGTAGCTAACCATGAACGTCCACGTCGCTGCTAAGAATGTGAGAACTAGTAGTAAAGAAGGGCACAGCAGGCGCAAGACGTACGGGAAGTTTTGCCAACCAGAATAGTCTTGGTACTAGTAATTCCCCCTGGTCTCTGGGTAGTGAGATCGGACGCCCGTGTGTATTGTTGAGCACGTAAAAAATCCTTTAGCATGTGGTAATCGATAAGAGTAGCCTAACGACTTAGGAGTTAAAAATCTACCCACAATATTTCAGGATTATCGAGGGCGCTACAGAGCCTGTGCACTGTGTTGAGCTTCTTCGGACTCAGACTTGAGTTAGAAGAAGAACTATTGGGTTACTATCCGTGTGCCATGATGTTGATCCGTTGTTTAAACTTCAAAACTTCAAGTCCTGGAACTATTAAATGTTGTCAGTGATGTATATATTGTTATCAAGGAATCTGATCACTTATGGATACATCCAGAGTGCCATGAGAAAACCCGCTGAAAAAGGTGAAGACAGGTATGTTCCTTGCAGACTGGCAAGCATCGCTTCAGAGCTCCCGGGTAGCTAGAATCTCATTCACATTTTCTCCAAGTTATACCGGTGCTTTGGGAAATTAACAGGCAGGTAGACTGGCTGGATCAACACAACATGGTTTAAAACTGATTCATGACAAGCCAGATGTTGCACGAGTTCTTTGGGCGCCAGTGAACAGTTCAGAGTGATCAAATAGACAACTCTGGTCTGAAGAAAATAGTGCCACGATGAGTGATCAGCGGATCTCGCCGACGCTCATCCCTTAATGACTTGATTACTTTCTCTCTACAAAGTGGCTACTAGTTACTCGGCCTCATCGACATTGGTCCTAAAGGCATGAAAAGGGGATTTTTCACTTTTTTTCTTACTATGTTCTGTTGCAGGATCGGGATATGCCCAGACTGATCCGTGGACAAGTGTGTCGGTATGTGTTCTGTGTCTAGATATATATGTCCTGTGTCTATATGTGTCCAAACATATTTATTCTGGGTTTAGATAAATAAGTAAAGTAAAGGACCCCTTTCCACACCTTCAGACGTATTGGGCATATAGGGCTAGACCTATATTTGATAGATCAATCGGCACTTGGTGGGATATACACAAGTTCATATTTTAAGATTAGAATGTATGTATGTATGTATGTATGTATGTATGTATGTATGTATGTATGTATGTATGTATGTATGTATGTATGTATGTATGTATGTATGTATGTATGTATGTATGTATGTATGTATGTATGTATGTATGTATGTATGTATGTATGTATGTATGTATGTATGTATGTATGTATGTATGTATGTATGTATGTATGTATGTATGTATGTATGTATGTATGTATGTATGTATGTATGTATGTATGTATGTATGTATGTATGTATGCATGCATGCATGCATGCATGCATGCATGCATGCATGCATGCATGCATGCATGCATGCATGTATGTATGTATGTATGTATGTGTGTATGCATGCATGCATGCATGTATGCCTGCCTGCCTGCCTGCCTGTCTGTCTGTCTGTCTGTATGTATGTATGTATGTATGTATGTATGTATGTATGTATGTATGTATGTATGTATGTATGTATGTATGTATGTATGTATGTATGTATGTATGTATGTATGTATGTATGTATGTATGTATGTATGTATGTATGTATGTATGTATGTATGCCTGCCTGCCTGCCTGCCTGCCTGCCTGCCTGCCTGCCTGCCTGCCTGCCTGCCTGCCTGCCTGCCTGCCTGCCTGCCTGCCTGCCTGCCTGCCTGCCTGCCTGCCTGCCTGCCTGCCTGCCTGCCTGCCTGCCTGCCTGCCTGCCTGCCTGCCTGCCTGCATGCATGCATGCATGCATGCATGCATGTATGTATGTATGTATGTATGTATGTATGTATGTATGTATGTATGTATGTATGTATGTATGTATGTGACGTGAGCAACTTTAAAAACAATAATTTGATGTGGAATAAATGAAATAAAATAAAATTAACGATGGCTAAAAAAATGCAGTAGCAAAAAAAAAAAAAAAAAAAAACAGTAATATTTTTAATATATAATATAATAGTGGGAACAAAAGAAATACAAATGTTAAGGATACATAAATGATACTGATAAGAGATAGAATAAAGTAATGATATGAAATGAAATAAGAGAAAAGAAAATAATTAACATTTAAAATGTGAAAAGAGTAAAACTGTTTAGATGAAGGTATGCTGGATATTGATACCACCTGAACAAAGAACGCCTAGGCTGTGGATGAGGCGATTTTCCAAAGCGAGGCGCGTAATATGGTCGCCATAGCAAGATTTTAATGCTGTGACTAAATATAATCTTTACCTCTGTGGTCAGATCTATTAGAATGGAGAGGGGTTGGTTTAAGTGTCTTCTTGTCAATATCGGAGAGGTGTTCCCGGAAACGATCAGCTTGCTTCCTGCCAGTTTCCCCAATGTATGCCTTGCTGCATCGTTTGCAGATTATTGCATAAATTACTTTGCGGGATTCGCAAGTAAAAGGTTCCTTAATTTGAAAATAACCATTAGGGAAACTGACCGAAGAAGTCTGGACAAAGAAAGAGCATTCTTGCATGTGCTGCGGGAGCATTCAGTAGTTCCAAAAGGAAGTGTTGTGTGGATCGGTGGAGGTCGACTTGTTTTTGTAGCGTGTTCATCATTTACTGCGTCATCAATTCCAATGTTTCTGTTTTTCGTTCGTCGCTATCAATGTGCTCTGTTTTCAAGTGGTGTTCTTACTTCGTGACTTCGCTTTCGTCGTGAATTTCACCGACCGTTAGCATTTTTGCATCTAACCCTAACCGATAAGTATGCACACACGGAGACTGTCTCATCTCTCCAGGGCCCGCCCCAAAACATCACCATTTGGCATCGCTTTGCCTAACTGGCCAAGAGAAACACCTGTTCAAGCCGAATTTAACGGGTCGCTAAGTGAATTACAGAATACAATGAATGTCATACTGGAGACGACACTGCAGATATCGATAATCTATTTCGGACAAACGAAAGTAAAAGAAAAAGAGGAAACTAACCATAAGCCTTTCCCCCCCCCCCCTCCACCAACACCCCCTCCACCCCCTCCACCCCGTATACTATATGACCTTCCCTACCAAATCTCGCATCCGACAAGATGGGGTGACAAAGATGAAAAATACCCAAAAGCCTGCTATAAGTGGGGATGGCTCAAACACAACATGTATGCTACATAAGAGGTATAAGACTATTAGCCAGACATCGATATAATATTCTACTCTAAACAATTTCTCCCCATCTACTTTGTGTCTCTATGGCTAAGTGGTTGAGCCATTTGCCTTATAAAGGTCGTAGGTTTATTTCCATGACTGCATCAGCTGGTTCATCAGTTGTAGTTATTTTGATTATTTTGAAGATTTGTATGGGGATAGTCATTGGAGATAAGAGTTCCTGCTTTGTGCGAAGCTCTTGACTGTTGGCTAGCAGTTTTTATCGTCTAATCATTTGATATCATCTTGGTCTCTGGCATCTTGTGGTTTCAAGGTAAAGTATAATGTATGGGAAAGCTCCCGTTTGTGCACTGCGTAAACGGGGATTCCCAGAGACTCTGTTACTCCACTGTCCATAGTTTGCATGGTCTGCCTCTTTTTCGCTTCCCATCTGGTCTTTACATCATTGCTTGCTGTGGTATACTGTTTGCTGACATCCACGTTACATGACCAAACCATTTCTAGTGAAGTCAAGAGCAATTTTGTCGTGTCTGCAGTAACTGGTGAAAGAAAAAGTATGGACAGGGGTACACATGCTGAATACACTGCGTTTCAGAGTTGTGGAGACAAAGAGTCAGAGACTATAACTTTCTGTTGGAAGTTAGTTGCGTATCCTTCACAGGAAGTTTCAGCATGCTTTGGCTGTTGTAGTTTTTGAAGGCAAATTTCCCACATTCAGTAGTTTGCCATTGCCCTGCAAGGTCAACTCTCGGTACCACTGTCGAAACCAACGCAAGACAGGTCGTTTGCAGCTGGGATCGAACTCGGCACCCCGGCATTACGAAGCTTGTTCGCAACGCCTAAGCCACACTGACGCCTGCTGTGAATTGGCATTTAATGAGGGGGGTTGTGGGGCAACGAAAGAAAATGTACCAGTTAACTCCTACTGGGTATAGAGAGCATGGAGACAGATGTGTGCTGTATTGGAGGACATCGCACAAATGGTTCGGACCAGTGTCGATGCGTAACCAGTAGCCACTTTGTAGAGAGAAAGTAATCAAACCATTTAGGGTACAACCGATTGTATAAAAGATGGTGATCCTCTCGACTCGAATTAAATTGCTGACATTCAGTATCCAACTTCGGTGTTTAGGGTTATGGCATCAGCGCTGGACAAAGAGAACAGGCTGCACATTGTCTCAGTGAGAGCAGCACTTGTAGAGGAGAGGCAGGTCTGTCAAGTTGCCACACAACTATCACAAGCTGAGATGGACAGACTAGCCATGTGAGACTTGGCCGTGAAACGTCAGTCTGGTGAGATGTTCTTTTGTTCACGTTCTCATCAGACAGCTATGTTCTTTTGTTCATGTTCTGATTATTGTGTTCTTTTGGTAGTCTTCGGATTTAATACTTGATGTGATTGGGGCATTTCCTCTAGCAGAAAAAAAAAAAGTGTGGGTACTCACCACAAAGCGCCGCACAAATGTTCCTTCAGAAAGGTTATAGGTAGCGCCAGAAAAAGCAAAAACCCTTGCTGTGTTGTCTGTAGTGTTACAACTGACTGGGAAGTTCACCTTACTATTAATATTATATATTATTTAGAAATCACGTTAATGCTACTAGCATGATACTGTAGGGAAATAAAATCCCTGCCAATGTTGTGGGGAAATAACTTCACTTGCAGATATTGTGGGTAAATAACTTCACTTGCATAGATGGTGGGTAAATAACTTCACTTGCAGATATTGTGGGTAAATAACTTCACTTGCATATTATTGTGGGCAAATAACATCACTTACAGAGATTGTGGGCAAATAACTTCACTTACAGAGATTGTGGGTAAATAACTTCACTTACAGAGATTGTGGGTAAATAACATCACTTACAGAGATTGTGGGTAAATAACTTCACTTACAGAGATTGTGGGCAAATAACTTCACTTACAGAAATTGTGGGTAAATAACATCACTTACAGAGATTGTGGGTAAATAACTTCACTTGCAGATATTATGGGCAAATAACTTCACTTGCAGAGATGGTGGGTAAATAACATCACTTGCAGATATTGTGGGTAAATAACTTCACTTGCAGAGATGATGGGTAAATAACTTCACTTGCAGATATTGTGGGTAAATAACTTCACTGACAGAGATGGTGGGTAAATAACTTCACTTGCAGAGATGGTGGGTAAATAACTTCACTTACAGAGATGGTGGGTAAATAACTTCACTTGCAGAGATGGTGGGTAAATAACTTCACTTGCAGATATTGTGGGCAAATAACTTCACTTGCAGAGATGGTGGGTAAATAACATCACTTGCAGATATTGGGGGTAAATAACTTCACTTGCAGAGATGATGGGTAAATAACTTCACTTGCAGAGATGGTGGGTAAATAACTTCACTTGTAGATATTGTGGGTAAATAACTTCACTTGCAGAGATGGTGGGTAAATAACTTCACTTACAGAGATGGTGGGTAAATAACTTCACTTGCAGAGATGGTGGGTAAATAACTTTACTTGCAGAGATGGTGGGTAAATAACTTTACTTGCAGAGATGGTGGGTAAATAACTTTACTTGCAGAGATGGTGGGTAAATAACTTCACTTACAGAGATGGTGGGTAAATAACTTTACTTGCAGAGATGGTGGGTAAATAACTTTACTTACAGATATTGTGTGGAAATAACAACACTGATAGCTACTGTCGGGAAATACCATCACTTGCAGATATTGTGTGGAAATAACAACACTGATAGCTACTGTCGGGAAATACCATCACTTGCAGATATTGTGTGGAAATAACAACACTGATAGCTACTGTCGGGAAATACCATCACTTGCAGATTTTGTGTGGAAATAACAACACTGATAGCTACTGTGGGGAAATACCATCACTTGCAGATATTGTGTGGAAATAACAACACAGATAGCTACTGTCGGGAAATACCATCACTTGCAGATATTGTGTGGAAATAACAACACAGATAGCTACTGTCGGGAAATACCATCACTTGCAGATATTGTGGTAAAATAAAATCACTGGCAGATACTGGAGGGAAATTATGTTGGCACCACTTCCACACGTCTCTGTTTGCATAAGGTTGGTTGCTTGTTGAAAGCGCCAACAGTCAATGACTGTGTAGTACTGATTTCATGTTGAAACATATGTTGGCTTACATTTAGATTGTTGTTATTAAATTTTTGTGAGCACACTGACTTTATATTCCTCTTCTTCAAATTGTTTCGTAATGTCATCTAAGCTACTTTCACACTTGACTCTGTCTCACTAACTGACCATATTCTCTGCATGATCTTAAACCATACCAGCAACATTTTACCGTTTGTGTGTGTGTGTGTGTGTGTGTGTGTGTGTGTGTGTGCGTGCGCGCGCGCGTTTGCCGGTACTTTTCTTTTAGTTCACTCTATGTCCGGTACGCAGAGATTTCTAGTGAAGTTCCATACCCTAACATCCGTATACCATTGGACTTTCTCTGGAACTCCCCACAAAATCTCGTAGTCACAAGATGAATTAAAAAGAGAATTAAAAGAAAATGAAAATGGTTGACTTTATTTTTGTACCTAGAAAAGATCACGTGAAAAACGAACAAATACCCCCGCCCTCGCCACCAACCCCCTCCCGACCCCCCCCCCCCCCCAATGTAAACATTGCTTATAATTAAATTTATAATAAAAAAAATATAAAAAAAGGACTGAAATGGTTTCACCATTTAATGAGTAGGACTCCAATTATGTCAGCAACGAAAGCGTACAACATTCAAATAGAAACACCAAATGGTTTGTCCACTTAGAGAGAATGCCTTGTCACGCCATACCATACGACGCATGCGAGACATGTACTAAAAGAGAAGATCACTAGGCAGATCAAGAACAAAATGGAATGATAACATCAGAGAAACCACACAGCAGAACGGGGAAAGGCATGTTCAAGTAAAGGTGAAGTTGAAGGTTTTCTTTATCTCCAATAACGTTCCCACCTAAAATAAATTACTTGCATTCCTCATTGTCTCTCCCCGTGCACAAATTTGGTTAGAAATATGAAACCATGTGCCAAAAATGGCAGCTGGACCTCTTGTATATGACCTTGCGTGCAGGTTCTTTGGCCTTCAGTTGTAGCAAACGTTAATCACCCCTGCCCCGTCCACACATGTAGGCCAGCTGTTGTCTCCTAAGGACCAGCAGACATGTTTGTATTGGCTGACCTGCTCAGACCCACGTCTGAAGAAAATCCGGAGAGAGGAGGAGGGGGGCAGACTGGTCGACCTGATCTTCTGACCGAGTCCCTAACAGAGGTCATGGCCATTAGCGTCAAGAAAGTGACCCTTTTCAGGAAATGCCAGCAGCTGCTGGTGCACATGGACTCCAAGAAAGGTGCGAGTGCTGGTGTACTGGTGTGTGCATCTGCTTGTGTGCGTCCGTGTGAATCACCGAGGGGCCGATGAGAGAGGTATGGTATGGCGTGGGGGCGGGGCGGGGGGAGTGGGGGATATATTAGCGGCGTGATTATGGGGGAGGGTAGGGCATAATCGAGGTCAAAAACATAGGGTAAACGCGCTGCGTAATAAAAACTATAACTGTTACTCGATTAATTCGTAATAAAAACTAGCAGAGGTGAACCTAAAACTGGCAGCTCACGGGCCAAATGGCCCGCGGAGGCCTAGCAAATGGCTCACGGATGATTGCCAGCTGGAGTGTATTAATAATTTGTATATGCTGTGGTTGGGGCCTTTGGCACGTGATGATCCACATTTTCAAAATGTCGGTCGCTGAGTCAAATTAGTTGAATAGCTTAAAGACTGATAATATAAATGGAGAATTGTGGCTTCTTTTATTTTATTTCACCTCGTCACTGGGGACTACGAGATTTCTTGGAGAGGTACCTGTAAAGTACAATATTATGGGTACATGAAGAAGGGGGGGGGGAGGGTGGTTAGTGTTAGTCGAGGTTTATTTCACACTCTAACACCCCTATACTATTCGACTTCCCCGAAACTCCCAAGAAATCTTGGAGTGTCCCCAGATAGGGTAAAAAAAATCTCTTGAAAAGAAGCCCTAATGCGTCTTAAGGAGCAAAATTGTCTTCTTTTTCTTAGTGTCACCGGCTGAAAATTCAGACAGAAACCTGGATCTACACACCGGGTCATGCGGGCGTGAGGGGAAATGAGCGAGCAGACCAACTGGCAAGCACTGCACTAATGATTGCAGGAAAAAGTATGGACAGAGCAGACATAGTCAACGCTGTACGAACCGGGCTAGTGGAGAATGAGGAATCCCTGACACTAACACGATTGCGTGACATGGGAGTTAAGCATGGGGATGCACGTCTTTGCCGTCTTCGAGGCCGAGAAAGGAGACAATATAACCAGCTTCTCATGGGGACAATTAGTAGAAGTACTTTAGAGTGGCTGCTGCTTCGGAGAACTGAGCACGCATGGGTATGCCCAATGTGCAGTGACATTAATTGTGATAACAACATAAAATAACATCTTAGTAGGGAGTCGGCAGTACGAAACCCAAGTTCAAGGTGTCTCCTTCGTGCCAAAGAACTGCATGGCTGTTGGGTGAACAGTCGTTAACGAGGGCAGGCAGGTCGTTTTAGGGGCGACGCCTGCTGGTGGATGTAATGTCCTAAGTCCCTTCCCCAGCTAATAATGAGGGTACTGCTGGGGTGACCGTTTATTAACCCTCATATAATTCTTCTGGTCAAAATGGACGCTAGGTACGGCCACTTTTTTTTTTTTTTTAAAGCCGTGGCAAATATTTTTCCAGACGGTGGCCGTTGCATTTTTGCTCCATTTGTAGACTGGAAGGATGTAGTTTCGTCGCCCAGCTTCTGAGTTGAGTGCATGGCGTGACACTGTGAGCTGCGTTTGTTTTTCGTTGGCACAGGAGCGGAGCATGTGTGGGGTGACCCGTTTGCTATGAAGCTGAAACTAGGATTACCAGATTACCAGATTACCAGATTATCAGACAGAAAGCGTTGGCTGCTCATCCACTTCTGGACTTTAGCCTTGTTTTCAAAAGCTCCAGTTTTTAACCTTCCAGATGAAATATCCATGACTCACATACTTGAGTTGTCACTGGAAAGATGAACGATCTCAAATTTTTTTCAACTTTAACCCGCCTGCAGACGCTGAGCTAAATGTTTTCCATGCTCTTTATTTTGTGCATTGCTGAAGCAAGTCTTTTTTTCCCTTCTTCTTTTGGTACAGTCGCCATTGCCGTTCTCCACTTAGCCCCAATATTTGAAGTCTTTGACATTTTCGATCTCATCGTTATCGATTTGAATACACGGTTGGTGTGCTGTAAACACTGTGAACATTTGTGTTCCTTTGACACCCACCGGCTGCAACCTCTACCAGAAAGTTCTAGTTAATTGTACTGGACGTTAGTCTTGTTCCAGAACTTGCATGTTGCGTGCACATCCATTTTACAGACATTTCTTACTTGTATGCAGACTGTTGGTTCATCGCCGCTCAGTCAGAGGTCCAGTTAAAATCCATAATTAATTAATCGCTTTTAAAACGACATGGTCGTTAGGGAAGCAGTGGATTTCTTCTTTTTTTTCCCTCACTTAAATTGGGGAGCAGAACCAGCACGGGGCAAACAACTAACAAATACTGGAGCTGGTTTGCAACGTCAAGTAAACGACATAAAATATCTTGAGAACCCTTGCATGTACCGGACCCTGGGATCTGAGTGCGCGGGCATGATCGTCTATTGTCAGCCAGGGCTGCCAATGGGATTTTTTTGAAAAACCCAGCTTTTTTTAACAAAAACCCAAGCAATACATAGACAAAGAACAAGAAAACAAAATAAAAAACCCAGATTGTTAATAATGTACACAATTTATACTTATGAAACGAAAAATTTACCACTTTTATATAAGGATATATTTTTTTAAAAACCCAGATTTCCCTGAGGGGTCAAATAAAAACCCAGATCTGGGGGGAAAACCCAAGCGTTGGCAGCCCTGTTGTCAGCAGATCAGTGTCTTGACCTCGATGATCATGGCATTAACATCTACCCAAAGGGACCGCCAGCGTCTTCGCGTATAGTCACACGGCTGCCCTAGTTTTCTCAACTGCAAGTCGAAATCGCCTGCATGTGATTCATGGTGACCTTGAAGTCACTGACCGGCCTAACTGGCGTCGTTCTGGGGCGGTCACTGAAGCTCTCTCTGTATGCTCTTTGTGACCGACCACCGGAACAGTCAGAGATCGACCTAGCCCAAAATAGATATCACGAAATGTGGCAAGTAAAAGCTTTTGGCGATGTGATGATCATACCACCTGGCTGTCTATGCAAGTCAGCATCCTCCTCCAACTTCCGCTCTCTCTCTCTCTCTCTCTCTCTCTCTCTCTCTCTCTCTCTCTCTCTCTCTCTCTCTGTTGTCTTTTTCTTCTTCTCCTTCTTCTTCTTCTTCATAATCATCATCATCATTCTTTTTTTCCATCATTATCATCATCATCATCCCTATCATTCATCATCATCATCATCATCATCATCATCATCATCATCATCATCATCATCATCTTCATCATCATCATCATCATCATCATCATCATTCTTTTCTTCATCATAATCATCATCATCATTCTTTCTTCTTCTTCTTCTTCTTCTTCTTCTTCTTCTTCTTCTTCTTCTTCTTCTTCTTCTTTTTCTTCTTCTTCTTCTTCTTCTTCTTCTTCTTCTTCTTCTTCTTCTTCTTCTCTTCTTCTTCTTCTTCTTCTTCTTCTTCTTCTTCTTCTTTATTTGAAATGGACTGTTGTCACGCTGCTTTTGCGGTTTACAGCTAGGCTTCAGCATCAGTGTCTTTCGGCAAAACGCATTCGACTTCTGCCAACCCTAATTAGCCTTCTGCGACATGCTGCTTGTTAAGGGGCAGTATATCTTATCTAATGTCCATCTGTATGTATTAGGTTTGTTTGAGCTAGTAATTGTAGATTCATCATCATAAGGTGCATTGCCGACTGGCGTGGGCGATCATGCCTCTCCAAAATCGGCGATCTTTTGCAGCATGAATCAGTTCGTGTGCTAACACAACTCCATGCCATGTAACTAGACTGTCAAGAATCTTCTTTCGTTATCTTCCTCTATCCCTCCTTCCACAGATCTTTCCAGTGGCCACAACATGTTCCATTTTCCCTCTTCTCATAACATGGCCGAAAAATAATGACTGTCTACTTATGATGTCTGTGATAAATTGTTTTCGGGCTCCTGCCTCTTTCAAAACCTCTTGCTTGCTCTTTTTGGTTGTCCAGGGTTTTTAAGCATTTTTCTCTAGAAGCATATCTCTGAGGCCTCAAGAAATTGTTTAGCCTGCCTACCGATTGTCCAGGACTGACAGCCATATGTTTGTAGCTTATTGTCTCTAATTGTGTAAGTTGCTGTCATGTCTGTGATTCAAGGAACCAGCAGTCTGCAAATAATTAGGTTAGATCTGTAAAACGGATGTACATGTTAAACTCAAGGAGAGGGGGATGCGGAGATGCAGTGGCACTGAAGTACATGGAGGTGTACTAGCACCAGTTCTCTTACACGTATAATGGTCAAGGTTCATTTACACCTTTCGGCAGTCATGCTAGAAATACCTTCCGAACCGGGAGCCTGGCCAACGTAGATACCATCGACGGGTCCTTGGAAGTTGGAATGCATCTGCATGATATTTAAGGAATCAACAATCTGCACATAACTAAACCAGATCTGTCAAACGGATGTACAATCTAAACTCTAGCCCAGAAGTGTGCGAACAACCATGTCTTTCCACCGGAGTGTACAACTGCAGGGTGGCAAGTGGTTTTTCCCTTTTCAAGAGTCCTATGGGTTCTCAAGGGTGTAAAATCGTGGTAGAGCCAACTGCACATTGGACAGACTATACACTATACACCAATGTCTGGCATCGAATTTGTATCATTCGGCAAACCAGACCGAAGGACAGTCAACTATAGTTTCATGACGGATGAAAGGCAGAGTAATTCTCATCACTTGTGATGGACGAACAACACAAACACTGCCGGTGAACGCAAGGAAGATGAAGAATCTGCTGTTTTGCTCATCAGGCTCATGTTATTATCTGGTTCAGTTGCTCCTTGTTCGTTGTTAGTTTAACAGGCGAGCGGTGCTGTGAGGGAGAGGGGGGAGGGGAGAATTGACCACATTCAACACTGCTGAGAAAATCTTCAGTTATATTTGTGGTCTGGTTTTATTTGCGCCAAGTTCAATGTGTCAGCAGTTGTTCCCAACTATATATGATGTCACTTCTAAACGTATCCGATTCCTCTATGTTGGACCTCTGATCCTGATTTGGTTTCCATTTTACGTAACCTTGTTTTCTGTGGGAATCGCCTTGGCGTTGGCGGCTAGACCCCGCCTGCTGATCGGAAGGTCGTAGGTTCACTTTCTGAGGGAGCCGGACTTTTTTTTTTTTTTTTAAATGACCTCGACTCCTAGGTCTACCCAGTGTTGAGTGGGTGCTAGGTGTTAACCACATCACCCACCAAGTGCTGATTGGTCTATAAAAATAAAGGCCTAACCCTGTATTTCTATTCGCCTAAAGGCGTGGAAAAGGGACCTTTACCTTTTTACTTACTGTTTTCTGTGTTTTAGGTATGACTGCGATTTCTGATTGGGTTGCTCTGTGTGGGGATATTCCTTCTGATGTGCTCCCTGTCTTCTGTGCCTAAGCTATAGCCCTTATTGAAATCGTTGTTGAGTAGTATCCATCTCCTCCTGTTGTGTAGAGAGGGGAGTCTCCGTGGCGAGCTGCTTGCCTCGCGCTCTGGAGGTCGTATACTCGTTTAACGGCGTCGCCGTTCAGTTCACGAGTGCGGTTTTTACGGACATCATTAGGATCGTCGCTGGAGATATAGAGGTCGTGCTCCTTGCAACGTTCTCGGCAGGCAGCTAGCTGTTCTGCGGAGAGAGACTGAGCCATCAGGGATAAAAACCCGGGTGAGTAAAGTCGATCCTCTCACCTTTATCTGTACTTTCTATTGTGTAGTGTAACTATACATCCCGTTTTCAGCGGGACAGATCCGTTCGTTAAGTGTGTACGGCCGTCTATTCAGAACTCCAAAAAAGCGCCAAATGCCCCCCACCCCCCACCCCTCCGCCCCAAAATAAAAATAAAGGAATAAGCTCCAGAATAGAACCTACACTTATATTTGTAGACCTATAAAAGGTATGCCAGCTCTGTGGCTAAGTCGATGCGAACGCTTCGTAATGCCGGGGTACCGGGTTCGACCCCAGCTTCGGGCCATGCGCCTTGCGTTGGTTTCGACAGTGGTATCAAAAAAGCCGACCGTCCAGGAGCAACAACAA
Organism: Candidula unifasciata; assembly: GCA_905116865.2. NCBI lineage: Eukaryota > Metazoa > Mollusca > Gastropoda > Stylommatophora > Geomitridae > Candidula > Candidula unifasciata. Next base: position 336,637 of record CAJHNH020008223.1, on the reverse strand, counting down.
ACTACTGGACGTAAATTTGCCAAGAAAAACCACACAACAGCCAGGCACAACAGCCAGGGGCTGTTGGGGTTGGTTCTGCAACGTCCTGTAAAGGATGCGCAACTAACCTAATTAAAGGTATAATCAACTGGTGGACAGTGAGCCGAATCCGCGCCGCAGGGTCGTCCCAAGCGGCCCAAGGATTTGCCGTTTGTATTGCGTCAATGATCTGTCTACGCTGGGCCTCTAGCCATTGACGGCACGTGATAGCGCGACCATACGTCCCGTTGTCACCAGGACAGTCCTGTTTTCAGGGGTCCCCGGTCGTCCCGTCGGTATTTTGAAAAAAAAAAAAAACAGATGTCCCATGTTATACAAATCTAGTGCCCGGCTCGCTAGCGTAGTTGGCTAAACCTGACTTCGCGACGACCGGGTGACGAACTCCTTGTGGTCTGGGTTCAAGCCCGGGGGTAGGCAGAAAATCCACATTTTCTCCCAGTTTTATGCTATTTATCATGGAATCAAGGCCGAAGGGTTGCGATATTCATTGCACCGAGCCTAAGGGTTAAGAACTCATGGTTTCTGGATATACAAAAAATAAATTTACACATCTAGTAATTAGCTCGAGAATAAAACAGACATACTTATAGTTGTATCTGTAGACCTGATAAGTTTTCTTAATTTTTTTTAAAACTTTTAGTGCATGAAATGTGTAGACAGGAATTTTCAGTGCAACGTTTTGTCCCCCCCCCCCCCCCCCACCCCCAGCAGTTAAAGAGCATATAGTTTCGTTTATTGCCTTGCGACAGAGGATCGGGGTTTCATATAGTTGTCAAGCGAGTAATTAACCCTCTCACCCTGGTAACCTAGAAAGGAAAAGGGGGGGGGGGGTGGAGAACACAGAGAGAGAGAGAGAGAGAGAGAGAGAGAGAGCGGGAAATAAATTGACTTGCTTGGGATGTCCCGTTTTTATCTTAAGATACTATGGTAACCCTACTTTTCTTTTTTAAACTCCGGCAGAAAGTTCTAGTTGTCCGTCCCCTTCTGAACTTTAGTCTTGATCTAGAACAGCGGTTCTCAACCTATGGATCGCGACTCTTTTGTGGGTCGAACAAGCGTTTCACATCGGACCATCGGAAAACACACATTCACTGAAGTTATGAAGAAGCAACGAAACAATTGTTATGGCTGGGGTAGAAAAGGAGGAGGGGGGAGGGGGGGCGGGGGAACACCACAACATGAGGAACTGTATTAAAGGGTCGTGGCTTTATAAATGTTGAGAGCCACTGTTCTAGAACTTAAGTTTTGCTTGCACATCCGTTTGACAGATCTGGCTTATGCACCTTTGGCTGCTTGCCTCTCAGGCATTTGCACTACTACTTCGAAGGAAACCCCTCTATTTAGTCGGCTGTTACGACAATCACCCTATTGTTGGGAAACCTCTATGTGGGCCGGTCCTATTAAGAATCCTGCTGCTCATTTGTCGATATGGCTGTAGTCGGTGACGTTATTCTCTGGTTTTAATGCTGTTTTGTCTAGCTTTGAGCTGATTTGATTGAGTTAGGTAAAGAAATGACATCACAGCACTCGGGGCATTCCCATGCATGCGCTGTCCTCATCTTCAACAGCCAGCGCAGAGTTCCAGTACTGATGGTACCGGACACAATCTGGTGATATGTCCGTCTGGCCTTTCCTCTCGCTTTTAAAACAGGTACTGCTTTTTAATTGGTGGCGCTTTTGTCAGCGGATAGTGGTTTGTGTACACAAACATTGTCAGAACCAAAGATACATTATAGGTGGATGATTGGAGGAACAGTGGTCTCTGCTAATCGCTGGTATCATCCAGTTTCGTCCTTTTTAGGGCGAAATGTTTTGTTATTTGAAGCCCCACCCTGGCTTTTGCCAGGGGTCGCAATATAGGCAGGCCATAAATTTGGCCAAGTGCCTGAACGCGGTTTCTGGGACCTCTCCACGGCGATCCTCATCCGCATGGTGGCACTTTGTGTCATCGGGTGTTTATCGCTTGTGTGATGTCCTAGTGGGGTAGAAAGTCAAGTCAAGTCAAGGAACAGTGGTTTTGACAGAAAAACCACTTGTGACAAAAGAATGCTGATATATTTATATATATATATATATATATATATATATATATATATATATATAGAGAGAGAGAGAGAGAGTGAGAGAGAGAGATAATGTGTGTGTGTGAGTGTGAGAAAGAGAGAGAGAGTGTGTGTGTGTGAGAGAGAGTGTGTGTGTGAGAGAGAGAAAGAGAGAGAGAGAAGGTGGGAGAGGGAGAAAGAGAGAGAGTGTGTGAGAGAGAGAGTGTGTGTGAGAGAGAGAGAAAGTGAGAGATTGTGTGTGAGAGAGTGAGAGAGAGAGAGAGTTAGAGTGTGTGTGAGATAGAACATGTGTGTGAGAGAGAGAAAGATGTAGAGAAAGAGAGAGTGTGTGTGACAGAGAGTGAGAGAGAAAGAAAGAGAGTGTTTGTGTGTGAGAGAGAGAGAGAGAGTGTGTGTGTGTGTGTGAGAGAGAGAGAGAGAGAGAGAGAGAGGTTATCTTGTATAACAACAAATAAACAGATATAAACAAACTTCGCCCTCAGTGAAAACAAAACGCTACAGTATTTCCCGTTAGTTTAATTAATGTGCAGCAACAAGCAACAACAAGTGATGTAACATCACGGGGCAACATTCTCAAGGCAAAATTCCCACTAAAAGAACGCTTCTCAGCTTATGAGTCTCGACCCCTTTTGGGGTCTAACGACCTTTTCACAGATGTAGCCTAAGACCATCAGAGAAGACATATTCTCTATATTAATGAAGTACCAACGATTATAATTTTATAGTTGGGAGTCACCACAACATGAGGAAGTGTATTAAAGGGTCGCGGAATAGGGAAGGTTGAGAACCATTGCACTAAAGAACGTTCTTGTATATAATAACAGATTCAATGGGAAGAAGAGAAACTGTCGCTAGTCATAGCTGTCATGTCAAAATAGCATCTGTTTGTAAACCTGTTCTGTACCACTTGGTAGTGACTTGATGTATGACAAGTCAGATGTGTGAGGGCCCTTCTGGAGCGAGTGAACAGTGCGGAGGCACAAATAGGTCATTAAGGTCTGACGAAAAAAGCGATTAGGGTATGGTGAAAAGGTGGGGAGGGAAGAGGGGGGGGGGGGAGTTGCCGGGGGATCTGACCGACGCTTAGCACTCAAGGGAAAAACGAGAAGGATATACAATCAGACAGTTGCCGGTGCTATCGGAACTGGAACTCTTAGCCTGCTGTTGAAGATGGGAGTTGAATCGAGAATTGGCGTCACGGCTGTCCGGGCATTCATATGCGTGCTCCGTCCTCATCTTCAGCAGCCATCGCAGAGTTCCAATACTGACGATACCGGTCACAATCTGGTTATATGTCCGTCTGGCCTTTCCTCTGAGTGTAGTCAGCATGCTGAAGATGTTAACGGAGAGCTAACGTAAGTGCCCAGAGTGCTGTGATGTCGATTCTAAATGCAACATTTAACATTAAAGCCTGTTCTCTAACATGAGCCATATTGTACAACTGTACAGACGGCAAGTACACGAAACACTATATGCTTAGACACACAGTTTGACTAGCCCAAAGCACACGATGACAATTTTTGCAACCGTGACCACCATATTGCAAGAGCAGCAAGTAAACAATTGTTTGGCGAGACAAAGGTACAGATAAGGTTAGTTGGGTATCCTTTACAGGATGTTGCAGAACCAACCCCAACAGCCTCTAACTGTTGTATGGTTTTTCTAGGCAAATTTACATCCAGTAGTTTGCCATTGCTGGCTGGACGGTCGGCTTTCTTGATACCACTGTCAAAACCAACGCAAGGCGCATGGCCCGCAGCTGGGATCGAACCCGGCATCCAGGTATTACGAAGCGTTGGCATCGACTTAGCCACAGAGCCGACTCAAAGGTACAGATAAACCTTAGAATAGGAATGAATTCAATTTCACGACTGAGCACGTATGATGAATAACTTGAATCCTGAAACTATTTTTTCCCCATTAAAACTGATGTGAAAAATTGTAATTCGCTTCAGTCGTTAACAAAAATCAGTATATTAGTGTCAAAATTACGTTTTGTGTGTGTGTTTGTGTGTTAACGGGAAAGGCATATATCAAAAGAAAAGAGGGACTTGGAGAAAGAGGAAGAACAAGAACGAGATGGGAAGAGGCACTCTATAGCACCACGATATGTCTATGGTCGAAGCAGCCAGAAGAGTACGAAGTAGGACCTTATATCTTCCTAGACACCCGAAGCGGTAAAAGAGGACGTAAAGAAAAAAGGTCGGTTCTGTGGCTAAGTCGATGCGAACGCTTCGTAATGCCGGGGTGCCTGGTTCGATCCTAGCTGCGGGCCATGCGAATTGCCTTGGTTTCGACAGTGGTATCAGGGGGCCGACCGTCCAGGGGGCAACGGCAAACTACTGGACGTAAATTTACCTAGAGAAACCACATAACAGCCAGGGGCTGCTGAGGTTGGTTCTGCAACATCCTGTAAAGGATACGCAACTAACCTTAGTTAAAGAAAAAAGAAGAAGAACGGGAAAAATATGTGGCGCGGCTTGATCTGTTTTTGTCGGCAACCGAAAAACAGGGTTATTTCCGACCTTGAAGCTACTGTCCATCATCATCAGTTGCACTGTAGAATGGCTTGAGTCCTCCTTCGGCAATGTTAACCTGACCTAATCCATTTAAGAAAGGTTAAAAGTTAAAGTCGAGAGGTTCGATTTCATTGTTACTGGGTTTTGTCTTATATGGCTCGGTCCCTCTAGGCATAACGGCTAGCCGCCTCCTGAGAGCATCACACAAAGCACGAACATCGTAGTTCCGGCGACGATTCCCATATCCATTATAGAAGTTATCGAGATGCTGTTGGGTAACGCCAAATGCTTTCCTCTCTCCAGCTCGGATCCTATATTTCGCTAGGCATTCTGTGGCAGATAAACTGGCGAGGCTGACCTCGTATCCTACAATTATAATCGATTTTTTTTTAAAGTATCCAGAAACCACGAGTTAGCCCTTTGGCTCGGTACTATGGATATCGCAACCTTTCGGCCTTGATTCCATGACAGATACCGTAAATCTGGCAGAAATGTGGCTTTTCTACATACCCCCGGGCTAGAACACGGACCCACAAGGAGTTCGTCACCCGGGCGCCGCGAAGTCCGGTAGCGAGCCGGGCTAATTGTAACCAATACTGCTCGCAGTAAGGTGAACGTGGTCGATTTTAAATAGATAGATCGTATCCTGAACAATTCGTCACTAGGTACACTGGTACCAGGAGATTCCACTGTATTTTGCGGGACGCCATAAAAGTGGAAAAAAAAAAAAAAAAAAAAGTAAAGATCCCTTATTACGCCTAAGGCGCATCGGGTAAATGGGCAGAGCGTCCCGTATATTATTTACAGACCAATCGGCACTGGATGGGTAATGTGGTCAACATTACGCCGGCCGTCTTTACTTCCCCAGGACAGCCCATCCTGGTACCCATCTGAGGCTGGGTCGACCTGCGACGTCCCATACCACGATAAAAATCCACGCAGCCCGCAGTGGGTTTCGATCGCGGTACGTTGGATTACGAGTCGGACTCGCAACGCCTTAGCCATGGACGCCGCGCGGGACGAAATAAGACATCAAAACTCGCGTTGACAGTCGCAACACACTGGGATTTATACTAAAGAAAGTATCCGAAAACTTACGGACTTGAAGAATCTATCTTCAGTGAGGGTGTCGACTAACGAGCTATATCTGGCGATTCACCTCTCTATATCAGCCCTTCCCTCAAGTCGGGTTACATCTGCCGGATAAGCAGGAAACGAGAACTGCACACACAAAAAGCCAGTAAAACGGATGTACACGCAAACATCAGGTCCAGGTAAAAGCCAAAAGTTCAAATGGAAGAACGACCAGGACTTTCCGCCGGAATTCTCAGCCGGGGAACAAAAGGAAGGAAGCATCTCTTGTTTCTGGATCTGGCTCTGGGTCTGAGTCTGGCTCTGTAGCGATGTAATCCCAGTAAAGGACTCTTTTCAACGCCTTCAGGAGAATTTTGCATTTATTGGGCTAGACCTATATTTTATAGACCAAACGACACTTGGTGGGTGATGTGGTCAGCATCACGCCGGCCGCAATTACTTTCCAGGACGGCACCTGGTACCAACTCAAGGCTGGGTCTACCTGAAAGCTAAGGTCATTTAAGGAAAAAAAAAGTCCTTCCATGTCAGTACCCGAACCCCGACCTTCAAATCCACAGGCGAGCTTTTAGCAGCTAGACCACGTCGGCTTCCTGCAGCGATTGAATGCCTGGGATAAACGTAATATGCTTGTCTCCCCACTATTTCCCAGGAGTAATGGAAGTCACTAGGGGCCTTTGAGCTGAAATGCTATGAAAAGATTCTCAGAATATCTTGGACAAACAGGAGAAATACTGACATCTTGAAAGATCTGAACATCAAGGAAGATTGGGTAATAAACAGCATCCTGTCTCGGAAGCTGAAATATTTTGGTCACATCAAGCGTCACGACGGATTGGACAAAATAATAGCAGAAGGCATGGTACCAGGAAGCAGGGACAGGGGCCGACCAACACGAACATGAGCACAGAATATAGGTGACTCCTTGAGTATGAATATACATGGAGAGGTGGCGAGAGACCGAGTTTCTTTCCGGTAAACTGAAATGAGAGCGACGTTCTGCAAAGGACCTGCTACATGATGATGGATGGAAGTCAGACCAGCTCAGAAATGACATACTTTATATAAAATTAAAATTACACGACATAAATTACATGCTATGCAGGAGGTCGAGTCTAAATATATGCCCCCATCCCTTTTTCAGTAAGGTGACAAAATTATTCGGAAGGGACAGTTAAACTTCCTGCATTCATTAGCTCCAGACTTTCATGTTGTCTAGTTGTCAACATTAATAAGGCTTTTTTTCTAGCGGTACGTAACAGTATGCATGGACACCTTTTTTTAAGGCACCTTGTGGTAAGTATCGGCACTTTTTTTTCTTCCCCCTAGAATTAAGTTCTAATTATCATTTTTATGAGCCGTGTCGTTTAACATAGGTTTTTCCCCGCTATCTCACACGATCACCTGGATTTGATGTATATCAAGTTAAAAAATTTCGTTCCAAATAAATGAAATTAGTTTGGCTGTATTAGAACCATATGCTAAGATGAATACTTTGTTTTATCATCATCTATACATAGAAAATGCCCTCGACTTCCGTAAAACTGCATACCAAGATAAAATACATTGTTTTATATAAGTTAGGTGGGTTAAAACTGCGGTATTGCTGTAAAAATATACACAACTGATAATACAAAGTATAGACCAACTTTTAAAAAACACAATTATTAAGAGAGAGAGAGAGAGAGAGAGAGAGAGAGAGAGAGAGAGAGAGAGAGAGAGAGAGAGAGAGAAAGAGGGAGACAGACAGAGAGAGATTGTCGTCCAACAAGCTTCAATCAACAAGCAAAAGTAAAATTTAAATAAGCGACCCTTTTCAGACCTTACGGGCATGTGGTGCTAGATCTATATTTTAATTATCAATCGGTTGCCTTTACTTCCCCGGTCTTTACCTGGTACCCACTTTAGACTGGATCGACAGGGGAGCCACTGTTAATTTTGAAAAGAATCCACCTTGATACGGATTTGAACCATTAGGCTGTCAGGTTGTCAGGCGAGCGTCTAGCCACTACGCTACTGCTGCTTTCCCTTAACAAATAACTTAAATTATTAGGAAGTAATTAGCTGCTTCTGAAATTCTACTGGACACGTCAAATTTCTTCACTCTAATGCCGACACCGAGCAGATCTCTAAAGAAAACTCAGTAGTGGCCTACGGGCAGGACCAAAACCTAAAAAAAAAATGCTGTCGCTGCCTTAAAATATTGCTCCGGTGACTACCTCACACATCTCTTATATTGAAGAAAAACATCTCAATTATAGTTTAATGTACTTTTAATTCAATAGTAATCAATATCACTACCACTCATCCCTGTGTGTGTGTGTGGGGGAGGAGGTGGGGGTTGTGTGGGGGAGGGGTGGGGTTGTGTGGGTGGGTGGGTGGGTGTGTGTGTGTGTGTGTGGGCGTGGGCGTGTGTGTTTGTGTTGTGCGCTCGAATGTTTAGGTTTTATTCATTTTTTCCCCCAAACCCCATTGCAAGTTGTCTCCTTTTTCAACCTTTTCTTGCTCCATATTTCTGTATTTTCGCTTTCTGGATTGAAGGTTTTGTTTGTCTTTTTCACGAATCATGTGGATTGCTGACAAAATAGACAATGCTTCAGATGTGTAGCTACATTTTCTCCATGTTCCCTTTGATTAAGATTTTCTTAGAAAAGCTAACATTTGTCTATTTGTGTCATTTCCTTCATCCAGCATTCTAGGAATACATGTAGTCACTCATGCGCCACCACAAACAACTAGCCGCTTGTGTGTCGCCTATAACCTTATCTCTGTTTACGCGAAGTCAAGTTTAGAAAACTAGGCATCGCTGTTGCTAGATTCTGGGTGGCATAGGTCAAGGTTTCTTTCAGGTCAAGTTTGTTTACTCCTTAGTCCAGATCTGCCTAGCATGACCTCGCCAAGACTAATAATAATAAGAGGAACTTCACAGTGGAAACACGCACAGCATGTAGGTTGGTCCCTCGTCCACAATTGTTTCGGTCCGTTATCCTCCTACCAAGTTTAACACATAGCTAAGCAGCTCGGAGATGGTTTATTGGTCCCTTTTCCGTCTTTCCAGACAACATTGTTGTATTGCGTTACAGGGAGGCGTGTGAATCACGGTGCATGCTCCGTGCAGAGTGGCAAACATCGCTTCAGAGGTCGCCAGTAGTTAGCGTCCTTTGCATATTTTCCATAGTGGTGGGTTGGGAAACAGCAGGCAGACAGTCTGGCCGGTGGTACACAACTTGGTGGTGAATGGATGTGACAAGCTAGATGTTGTGAAGACCCTTTGGTAGTTAGTGAACAGTGCAGAGGCACAAATAGATCATTAAGGTCTGAAGAGAATGGCGCTGCGAGGAGCTACCATGGGAGCTGGCTGACGCTCAATACTCAAGGGAAAGGTAACAGGTACCATCCGAATTAGAACTCTTTGCTTGCTGCTAAAGATGGAGACGGAGCGCTTATGGACGTATCCCGAGTGCCGTGATGTCGATCACCAATTCGCCATTCACAATTAGTCAGTGGCGATGGCTAGTGTGATTAGCAAGACCAGCTGTTGCTAAGACAAGTCTTCTACAACAAGAGTACGGACTTTATGACTATATTTGCCGTCGCACATATTTGACATCCTTCGTCTCGGATGTATAGCCTTTAACCTATTTGCAATTGTGTACTTCTTTGCGCCCATTCCCTTCATGTTTTCCCTCTACAATTATCAAAATCTGTGGCTTCCTATTCCCACGCGCCAACTTCTGTACCATGTCCCGCACGTCCACATCTTTATATCATAGTAGTAAACCTATATATTTTTTGTATCAATTTGTAATTAACCGTAAAGGAAGTCATTATAGAAATTAGGATTTCAGACTACTCAGAACTACAGATCAAAACGCCTACGAAAATCTGTCAATGTCTAAGACTTTGCTAGCTGTAAAGGAAAGTGAAAGCGGTGCTGGAGAGAAGAACCATCATGATATCCGAAATAAAGAACTCCTGTCTGAACTGGCTTTCTGTTCTCGCGTCCATATATGCTAGTGTAAACGTATTTATGTTAATAGACTAACGGAGTTTACTAACAAAATGGTTTGTACTCTTAAGAAATGCATAAGGTGTGACTACAGTGCGGCTTACTTTTACTATCTTTTTAATCAACTAAAGGCAACTTTTTATCAACAACGTTTAGTAAAGACTCAGCCTGATTACACAGAACACTTAATAGCCATGCAATACAACAGATCGCCATCACTACCACGTAAAAGGCAAATGTGGTCCATTGAGACGAGCTTCTACTTCCGGGTCGTCCTTCTGAGGTTGGCCGTGTGGTTCTTTCTGCAGGAGACCCAGCCTTGCCCACCAGCGACACCTGTGCACCTGCAGTCTGCAGGTGATAGGAACAGTGTGGTCCAGTTGAGCTACCGGGCGTGCTCACAGGAACACCAGTTATCTCTCTACAACTGGCATGGCCTCTCCAGTCAGTGGAGCCGGCACACGGAGCTTTGTCGAGTGGTTTGAACTTGGTGACTCTGCTGAGAGCGCTGACGATGAACTGCCTCGCGCCTGTCCAAGAGCCAGGTCCCATAAGTCGGTACTGTTGATATCAGCAGAAAGGAGAAACATAAATAAATATCAAATATGTTGTCAGCTTCACTGTCGTCATCGAGCTAAAGGATTCCCTCTGTTCCAGTGTATAAGTATCAATCATTGTAATGCATTTTAACATCTCTCTGTCTCTGTCTCTCTGTCTCTCTCTCTGTGTCTCTCTCTGTGTCTCTCTCTCTGTGTCTCTCTCTCTGTCTCTCTCTGTCTCTCTCCGTCTCTCTCTGTGTCTCTCTCTGTCTCTCTCTCTGTGTCTCTCTCTGTCTCTCTAACTCTCTCTGTCACTCTCTCTCTCTCTCTCTCTCTCTCTCTCTATCTCCCCGTATCCCTCTCTCCGCATGTCTGATATTCCCCCCCCCCCAAGTTATCTCTTTTTCAGACGTCCTCTCCCTCCAATTTCTGTTCTGTTTCATAGTTTCGTAGTATAATGTGCAAGCATGTGCTCACACAAGTGATGACGCAACACCACCAACTGTTAGTTAGTTGCGTATCCTTTACAGGACGTTGCAGAACCAGCCCCAACAGCCCCTGGCTGTTGTGTGGTTTCTCTAGGCAAGTTACATCCAGTAGTTTGCCATTGCTTCCTGGACGGTCGGCCTTCTTGATACCACTGTCCAAACCAACGCAAGGCGCATTGCCCGCAGCTGGGATCGAACCTGGCATCCTGGCATTACGAAGCGAAGCCCACCAACTGTACAGAATCGAAAAATGGTGAAAATATGGGGGTGACTGCAGTCAAGTTAATACAAGGAATTCCAGTGAAATTGGAATAAAAAGTTTAAAACCAAATGGGGAAGCAGAAAAACGTGCACAAAACAACACAAATAACGTAACGTTTCGGCCGGGTAGCCTTTGTCAAACGTGAAGTGAACTACACAAAAATTACAACGAGGAGAGGTTGTCTCTTCAACAAACATACAGGTTAGCTCTCTAACAAACATACAGGTTAGCTCTCTAACAAACATACAGGTTAGCTCTCTAACAAACATACAGGTTAGCTCTCTAACAAACATACAGGTTAGCTCTCTAACAAACATACAGGTTAGCTCTCTAACAAACATACAGGTTAGCTCTCTAACAAACATACAGGTTAGCTCTCCTCGTTGTTATTTTTGTGTAGTTCACTTCCTGATTGACAAAGGCTGCCCGGCCGAAACGTTACGTTTTTTGTACTGTTTTGTGCACGTTTTTCTGCTTGCCCGTTTGTTATGCTTTTTAGTAAAATTTCACTGGAATTCCTTGTACTAAATCGGTACGAAACTTGGAGCGTTTTCCTTGCGTTTGGTGAAGATTTCACATTTATGTCTTGTTTCGTTAATTTCCTGTGACCAGTCACAAGTGCAGAACGACTTTTCGGACACACGATATTTCTACAGCATCAAGGGTTCCCCCTCTGTATATTTATGTGGAAGAAATGTTACCTGGGCAGGCAGACATGGTCCCAAGTAGCACTTGAGTGCCAACTCCGGATCTAAACACATTAGCTTCCACAAACAAGGCCGGACCCCTATGTGAGCTGCCACTTGGTCCATGTAGTCGATCCAGAAAGTCTGTAAACAACAAACAATAGTGTTTGTGTTTATTATGTCTGAGTGATGCAAGTATTTCCTTAGCATGTATGTCTTTTGTTTGCATGTGCTGTAGTTAGCGTGTCTCACTGAAGCAAGCATCCATAGTTTGTGTTTGTCTGTTGTTTGCATGTGTCGCATTCATTTTGTCTGAGTGATGCAAGTGCTTCTTGCACACCTCTGTCTGTTGTTTGCATATGTCGCATTCATTTTGTCTAAGTGATGCAAGTGTTTCTTGCACACGTCTGTCTGTTGTTTGCATATGTCGCATTCATTTTGTCTGAGTGATGCAAGTGTTTCTTGCACACGTCTGTCTGTTGTTTGCATATGTCGCATTCATTTTGTCTAAGTGATGCAAGTGTTTCTTGCACACGTCTGTCTGTTGTTTGCATATGTCGCATTCATTTTGTCTGAGTGATGCAAGTGCTTCTTGCACACGTCTGTTTGTTGTTTGCATAATGTGTCGCATTCATTTTTGTCTGAGTGATGCAAGTGTTTCTTGCACACGTCTGTCTGTTGTTTGCATAATATGTCGCATTCATTTTGTCTAAGTGATGCAAGTGTTTCTTGCACACGTCTGTCTGTTGTTTGCATATGTCGCATTCATTTTGTCTGAGTGATGCAAGTGCTTCTTGCACACTTCTGTCTGTTGTTTGCATAATATGTCGCATTCATTTTGTCTGAGTGATGCAAGTGCTTATTGTACACGTCTGTTTGTTGTCTGCATAATATGTCGCATTCATTTTGTCTAAGTGATGCAAGTGCTTATTGTACACGTCTGTTTGTTGTCTGCAGAATATGTCGCATTTATTTTGTCTAAGTGATGCAAGTGTTTATTGTACACGTCTGTCTGTTGTCTGCATAATATGTCGCATTCACTTTGTCTGAGTGATGCAAGTGCTTATTGTACACGTCTGTCTGTTTTCTGCATAATATGTCGCATTCATTTTGTCTAAGTGATGCAAGTGTTTCTTGCACACGTCTGTCTGTTGTTTGCATCTGTCGCATTCATTTTGTCTGAGTGATGCAAGTGCTTATTGTACACGTCTGTCTGTTGTTTGCATAATATGTCGCATTCATTTTGTCTAAGTGATGCAAGTGCTTCCTGTACACGTCTGTCTGTTATTTGCAAACACTGTGTGCTTTGTATGGGTGCTCTGGCATTCCAAACAGTGTCCAGTGATCTTGCTCCATTCTGACCTACTCGGGTAAGTGAGACAAGACGATATAGTGCAAGACAGCAGAGACAAGACATTATAGTGCTATTCTTCCCCTTGGAACGTGTACCCATTTTTGCGTTCTCTCTCTCTCTCTCTCTCTCTCTCTCTCTCTCTCTCTCTCTCTCTCTCTCTCTCTAACACACACTGAAGTTATCTCTCATTGTCTCACAATTTTTCTTTCCCTTCATTTCTCTCTCTCTCTCTCTCTCTCTCTCTCTCTCTCTCTCTCTCTCTCTCTCTCTCTCTCTCTCTCTCTCTCTCCCCCCCTTTCTCAGAAGCATATTTCAAAGAGCCAATGTTTTGACTGTGCCCAAGACAATCACCGTAGCCACCCGGCGTCACACCTGATAATGATGACTAGACATGTGTCGTCAACAACAGGAAATGTTTCCATTCAAATAAAATAAAGGTGGAATCACATTCACACGCCAGACATGTTTGGTGCTCTGTTAATGGAAATGGGTATTCTTAAAAATGTCTGTATGTGTGTTAGTTTCATAAAGACACCACAGAAAAGCAGTACAATGACCTTTCTACACGACTATATATAAGTATATTTGATACACTTGCACATCGGCGACTGGATCGCCCATTGGCTCACCGGTAGACGACTTCGTCGCCGGTCAGGAGAGCATTTGGGTATGTCCGCTTTGATCACATCAACACTGCAGGGGTCTTCATGGCTATTGGTGGCGAGCAGTGCTAAGTCATTTGATGTCGCGCACATAATCTAGTCACAATTGTAACCCAAAGCTCCCTCTTCGGGGCTGCAGTTTGAATATGACAATTTTTTTTTCTTCAGAAAAGCACCTACAAACTTATGATAGACTATTCATTATTCAGTGGGGGCTGCCGTCATTATCTCACAGGCCGCCTGTACTTCCCAGGACTTTGTATAGTACCTTTTTAAGACTGAGTCAGCCTGGGAGCCAAGATCACAGACAGTCCTGCAGTAGGCAGGACAGGGGTTGATCACATACCTGCAGCGTGTGTCTCCTAGAGCGCACGTACAGGTCGGACATGGCTGCCTCCTTCATGTTGATGTCATCTATCATCTCTTGCTGACTGGGTAACTTCGCGGCTCCTGTAATGTATATATATGTTTGTAGTTTACACCAACGTAGAGAGCTGACACCAGTGTAGAGAGCTGACACCAGTGTAGAGAGCTGACATCAGTGTAGAGAGCTGACACCAGTGTAGAGAGCTGACACCAGTGTAGAGAGCTGACACCAGTATAGAGAGCTGACACCAGTGTAGAGAGCTGACACCAGTGTAGAGAGCTGACACCAGTGTAGAGAGCTGACACCAGTATAGAGAGCTGACACCAGTATAGAGAGCTGACACCAGTGTAGAGAGCTGACACCAGTGTAGAGAGCTGACACCAGTGTATAGAATTGACACCAGTATAGAGAGCTGACACCAGTGTAGAGAGCTGACACCAGTGTAGAGAGCTGACACCAGTGTAGAGAGCTGACACCAGTGTATAGAATTGACACCAGTGTAGAGAGCTGATACAAGTGTAGAGAGCTGACACCAGTATAGAGAGCTGACACCAGTATAGAGAGCTGACACAAGTGTAGAGAGCTGACATCAGTGTAGAGAGCTGACACCAGTATAGAGAGCTGACACAAGTGTAGAGAGCTGACACCAGTATAGAGAGCTGACACCAGTGTAGAGAGCTGACTCCGGTGTAGAGAGCTGACACCAGTGTAGAGAGCTGACATCAGTGTAGAGAGCTGACATCAGTGTAGAGAGCTGACATCAGTGTAGAGAGCTGATACAAGTGTAGAGAGCTGACACCAGTGTAGAGAGCTGACACCAGTATAGAGAGCTGACACAAGTGTAGAGAGCTGACACCAGTATAGAGAGCTGACACCAGTGTAGAGAGCTGACATCAGTATAGAGAGCTGACACCAGTATAGAGAGCTGACACCAGTGTAGAGAGCTGACATCAGTGTAGAGAGCTGACACCAGTATAGAGAGCTGACACAAGTGTAGAGAGCTGACACCAGTATAGAGAGCTGACACAAGTGTAGAGAGCTGACACCAGTATAGAGAGCTGACACCAGTATAGAGAGCTGACACCAGTGTAGAGAGCTGACATCAGTGTAGAGAGCTGACACCAGTATAGAGAGCTGACACAAGTGTAGAGAGCTGACACCAGTATAGAGAGCTGACACCAGTGTAGAGAGCTGACTCCGGTGTAGAGAGCTGACACCAGTGTAGAGAGCTGACTCCGGTGTAGAGAGCTGACACCAGTGTAGAGAGCTGACACCAGTGTAGAGAGCTGACACCAGTGTATAGAATTGACACCAGTATAGAGAGCTGACACAAGTGTAGAGAGCAGACACCAGTGTAGAGAGCTGACACCAGTGTGTAGAATTGACACCAGTATAGAGAGCTGACACCAGTGTAGAGAGCTGACACCAGTGTAGAGAACTGACACAAGTGTAGAGAGCTGACACCAGTGTAGAGAGCTGACACCAGTGTAGACAGCTGACACCAGTGTATAGAATTGACACCAGTATAGAGAGCTGACACAAGTGTAGAGAGCTGACACCAGTGTAGAGAGTTGACACCAGTGTAGAGAGCTGACATAAGTGTAGAGAGCTGACACCACTGTATAGAATTGACACCAGTATAGAGAGCTGACACAAGTGTAGAGAGCTGACACCAGTATAGAGAGCTGACACCAGTGTAGAGAGCTGACACCAGTGTATAGAATTGACACCAGTGTAGAGAGCTGACACCAGTGTATAGAATTGACACCAGTGTAGAGAGCTGACACCAGTGTATAGAATTGACACCAGTATAGAGAGCTGACACAAGTGTAGAGAGCTGACACCAGTGTAGAGAGTTGACACCAGTGTAGAGAGCTGACATCAGTGTAGAGAGCTGACACCAGTGTAGAGAGCTGACACCAGTGTATAGAATTGACACCAGTATAGAGAGCTGACACCAGTGGAGAGAGCTGACACCAGTGTAGAGAGCTGACACCAGTGTAGAGAGCTGACACCAGTGTAGAGAGCTGACACCAGTGTATAGAATTGACACCAGTATAGAGAGCTGACACAAGTGTAGAGAGCTGACACCAGTGTAGAGAGTTGACACCAGTGTAGAGAGCTGACATCAGTGTAGAGAGCTGACACTAGTGTATAGAATTGACACCAGTATAGAGAGCTGACACCAGTGTAGAGAGCTGACACCAGTGTAGAGAGCTGACACCAGTGTAGAGAGCTGACACCAGTGTATAGAATTGACACCAGTGTAGAGAGCTGACACCAGTGTAGAGAGCTGACACCAGTGTAGAGAGCTGACACCAGTGTATAGAATTGACACCAGTGTAGAGAGCTGACACCAGTGTAGAGAGCTGACACCAGTATAGAGAGCTGACACCAGTATAGAGAGCTGACACCAGTGTAGAGAGCTGACACCAGTGTATAGAATTGACACCAGTATAGAGAGCTGACACCAGTATAGAGAGCTGACACCAGTGTAGAGAGCTGACACCAGTGTAGAGAGCTACCACCAGTGTAGAGAGCTGACACCAGTATAGAGAGCTGACACCAGTGTAGAGAGCTACCACCAGTGTAGAGAGCTACCACCAGTATAGAGAGCTACCACCAGTATAGAGAGCTGACACCAGTGTAGAGAGCTGACACCAGTGTAGAGAGCTGACACCAGTGTAGAGAGCTACCACCAGTGAAGAGAGCTACCACCAGTATAGAGAGCTGACACCAGTGTAGAGAGCTGACACCAGTGTAGAGAGCTGACACCAGTGTAGAGAATTGACACCAGTTTAGACAGTTGACATCAGTGTAGAGATCTGACACCAGTGAAGAGAGCTGACATCCGTGAGAGAAAAAGGTGGGGGGGGGGAGGGGGGAGACTGACTGACTGACAGACGGGTAGATACAATCATGGGGGTAATAAATCACACCTTTGAGATGATAGACTGATAGGTAGATAAACTGGTTGATAGATAGATTTATCAATATATAGATTGACTGATAAATACAAGGTCCCTCAATGAAGTAATGAGTCTGATACCATAAAAATCAAAATAATCAACAGTTGAAGATATAACCTGTATCTGATTCAAAGTAAGCCCCTTGTGCATTGGTACAGCAAGTCGCACGATCTAACAAACAGTCGAACGACCTCTGTAGTTCTTTTGTTGTTATGGCCCTTAAAGTCAATGTTACTGCCCTTTAGATGTCATCAATATCATTAAAGAAGCGTCATTTAAATCGTAACTTTAATTTTTAAAATTTTAAATAATTAAGGGAGACAAATTTGGGGAATAGGTTGGAAGGCTGAGAACACACTTGTTTTAGGGGCTACAATTCTTGTTTTGATGACGTCTCTTGGGTACTCAACCCGCTGATGTAAATGGTCATCAGACAACGAATGTGGTACAAACCGGCAAGCAACTTTTTTCTTGCCAAAATCTTGCACTAAAATGTTATGAATGGTCTCTCAATTAACACCAGATTCATCTGCCATCATCCTCACAGTAAAACAATGATCTTCTTTTATCCTTTCTCTGACTTTTTTAAATGTCATCATTACGAACATAAATTTTGCATCAGATCTAGGTACATTAGTAATAATTTCCACACCACTTTTGAATAGTGAATACCACCTGAAAATGTGTGCACAAAATAAATAATTATTCCCATAAACCTGTTGCATCAATTAAACTGTTTTAATTGAGCTTTTTCTGACTTTTAAAAAGAATTTAATGTTAGCATTTTGCTTCGTGCTGATTACGCAACAATGCACTTCTGAATAGGTCAACACAATGGTGGCTCGTTTGCTGTCTGCTTATCAAGCGGCGATGAAAAGTTGCCAGATCATAGACAAATGTTGCCTCTTTAGATTCCATGCTTTGCTTCATAGATGGCAATTTTGTCTTGACCATAATAAAATCAGTCTCATTACTTAATTGTCGGACTTTGTAGAAGTATATATACAGACAGACAGACAGACAGACAGACAGACAGACAGACAGACAGACAGACAGACAGACAGACAGACAGACAGACAGACAGACAGACAGACAGACAGACAGACAGACAGACAGACAGACAGACAGACAGACAGACAGACAGACAGACAGACAGACAGACAGACAGATATACACGTATACATATTATTTTCTTCATCTGTTTGATTCCATTGTAAATCTCTCACCTCTTATTATACAACAGATTTGTCATATAAAAAGATAACACAAACAAATCTCTATCTCCAACTCCCACCCTCTCTTGATCTCACAACAAGTCAGTAATCGTGAGAAACACACCTTTTTTCCCTCTCGGTCTTTCTCCTTCTCTCTCTCTCTCTCTCTCTCTCTCTCTCTCTCTGTCACACACACACACACACACACACACACACACACACAAACATCATTGTAACAAAACTGGCATGCACAACGCTCCCTTTCCTTTCTGCCCTCTTTCTGTTACTTGTCATTTGAAAAAAAGAAATGGATACAAACATTTCTGTCTCCCTCATTCTTCTCCATTTCCTTTTTACAATCTCTCTCTCTCTCTCTCTCTCTCTCTCTCTCTCTCTCTCTCTCTCTCTCTCTCTCTCTCTCTCTCTTACACTCATCTATCATTCTATCACTTACACACCCTGACAAGAACATGACTCACCTGTCATAATTCTGGCGAACCAGCGACTCTGCATCTCCGAAATGGGCATGGAGGCCCCAATGGACTGTACGAGCCCAATGATTGCCAAGGTGGGTTTGCTCAGATGTGGTGGGAACATATACTTATACAGCCTACTTCTGTTGTTGTCCACCTTGAACACCTGCTCGTCCACAACGTCCACTCTGTACTCGTATCCCGTGGCTAAAATGATGACATCACAAGGGCATACCGTGAGGTCGTCGAACTGGACACTGTTAGTGTCCACACACAGGATATTGGCTCTCGTCTGTACCCGACCGCTGACCAGATGGACAGGTAGCTCGTCGTTGATGGTAGGGTGGCAGTTGAGAACACTGTAGACAGAACACACAGACATTTATTGTAAACACTGGACATATGTTTATATGGCATTTAAAGCACTCTGAATGGATAAGATAAGACTGTCCCATCAAGCCCTCATATGGACACTGGGAGGGAACAGAAAACGGGGAAGACCAAGAGGGACCCTGCCTAGAACCATCAGCAGAGAAGGCGTAACCATGGGCCAGATGGACATCCAGGACCTCAAACAGATGGTAAAGAACCGCCAGACATGGAGAGCTATGACCTCTACAATATGCGCCGACTTAGGCTCAAGAGGAAAGACTAACTACACGCTGACATGTGAACAGAGCACATAGACATTATTAATTGCAAACACCGAACATGTGCCAGTAAGGAACACAACCTCGACTCGAGTAATTTGTGAGGCTAACTCCACAGCACTTCGGACAAATCGAGAGATGCCCCCCCCCCCCTCACTTTCCCTAAAAGCTCCACGGGCGTGAAACGACTAACGACGTTTGTTTCGATTAATCAGATGTCTTGTCCCCTTGGTGAAATGTTCATTTCTTGCAGCTACAGGCTGCACCCGATTCGCCCTTCAGCCTGGACAGAGACACGGGATCACGCCCTTTTGCCGTCTTCGTCTTCACAGCAAGTGCTGCCCATAGTTTTGATAATATCGCTTTTGTCCAGTTCAGGACCGGCATTGCAACTGCAGTATCTGCAGGATTATTTGCACCCTCGTTACCTCGTACACCCGCAAAAAGATGTTAAGACAAAATATTGACGAAGTGCTTAACGATACAATCCCAGTCTTGATTTTCTTACGCGTATTCAATCAGATGAGTTGAGCTGACACTCCCATAGGCTTCATTCCTTTTTCAGTAGCCAGGGCAAAGTTCCATATCCAATGGTGCTATTAGCAGTCGATTTGTATATCCGTCTTGCCTTTCCCCTGAGTGTTGAGCGTTGGTCAGAACCCCTTGTCACTTCTCGCTACATCGTTCTCTTCAGGCCATTGTTCTAAGACACGTTTAAACGGGTTTGTATCAGTTTTGGGTGGCCTAGACCAGTGGTTCTCAACCTTCTAATGCCGCGACCCTTTAATACCGTTCCTCACGTTGTGGTGACCCCCAACCATAAAAGAAGTTTTTGTTGCTATTTCATAACTTTAGTAAAAATGTGTTCTAAGATGGTCTTAGGTCACCCCTGTAAAGGGGTCGTTCGACATCCAAAAGGATCGCAACCCACAGGCTGAGAAGCGATGGCCCAAACATACCTCAACACCGCTCACACTGCCTGCAGGTATTATAAATCGTAGCTTTGACAGAGCTAGTCTTTTCTTTTTCTTTCAAAAATTATCTTGGCTCCCAGGTCAACCCAGCATTAAATGGGTAGCGGTAAAGTCCTGCAAAGTAAAAGCTCCCGGTATGATGCTGACCACATCACCTAGAGTTAGCCTATTAGTCTATAAAATATAGGTGTCTCATTATGTGACCACTACGCTTGAAAGCGTGGAAAAGGGTCCTTTCCGGGTAATAATTAGAGTACTTTCAGGTATCATAAATCGGTTTCATCTAGAGGACATGTATAGTAAGTACATCAACTCACCCGTGTGCAGGCTTTATTCCGTAGGTGGCGTGGTCAATCCTAAAGTTGGCCTGCAGCTGGACACACCAGTCCAGCAGCCTGTAGGGCATCGTGAACACCAGACGACTGTTGGCCAGCATGTCCGCAGGCAGGCCCCAGAACGCCGTCCTGGGAACTATCCAGGCACCCCGTCGAGAACTGAGATACACCTGTTGTAAAGAGTAAACAATTACTACCATTCTGGGCAGCGCGTGGCCGGGTACAACTACTTACTAATAAACTACAAACATTCCTTAACTTGTGCTTACGCAGAATTAATGCAATTAAATAGTATATTAGAAACACCAGTGTTGGACTTCGTGAGAAAGCTAAGCTAGTTCTATTGGACCAAGCGGTGAAGAAAAGACGGCGGTGCCGGATCGGACACACGTTGAGAAAATCTGAGAACTATGTAACTAGAATATATTTACACTGAGACCCACGGGGACTTGAAAATAAAAGAAGATCCAAAAACACATGGAGAGGGCAGCTTGAGAGTGAAGTTAAAACAGTGAAAATGACATGAGGTAAGCTGCATGAAACTCCAAAAGATAAAACGACTTGACACGTGTCGGTTGAGGGCCATTGGTGGATATAAGGCAGAAGAAGAAGAAGAAGAAGAAGAAGAAGAAGAAGAAGAAGAAGAAGAAGAAGAAGAAGAAGAAGAAAAAGAAGAAGAAGAGGAAGAAGAAGAAGAATCCCATTCAACCCATCCTTGTTATAGTTGGAACATATAGAGTTTTTTTTTTTTTTTTTTTTTTTTTTTTTAAATTTATATGTTTTAATAATAAATATTTATTTACACATATCAAGTACGTTCGGTTATTCAATAAGGTATAGCTTATGTATAAACTGTACTAGTTTGCAGGAGCATAGATTGCCAGATTCAATATATTATAACTCTACTTTCAAACAGTTATAGTAATTATAGAGTGTAATTACGATTCCGATTCAAGAAAAAAAAAAATCCAAACTTGATCCTTTTTCAGAGGCCCGAAGTCCTGCATTGTGAAGGAAGGTTCCGCGGCTATCTGATTTGGTTTCCAGTTCTGTGTGGTGTGAAGTCACACCTGATATTCCTGTTTTTTGTCTTCCTAAGTCCGGTGTGGTACTTGGGGTTCTGGGTGCCGGTCTGGTCCAGCTCGCTTAGCTCCTATTTCTGTAGGTTATTGCTGACTGTTGCTGGTGCTTGGTTAAACTGGTGCTGGTGGCTGCGCTGGCGTCCTATTGCCTGCTAGGTTACCGCTCTGTGAAGTCGCGGAAAAAAGCCAAACAAACATCACGAAGCACCGTCTTCAACAATGTTCCTTTTCAGGACAACCAGGGTCGTCACAATCTGTTGTAATTTGCCCGTCTTCCCCCCCCCCCTCCCAACCACAGAGGGTGGAGTTTGTTTAAGTATCCAGAAGCCATGAGTTGTTAACCCTTAGGCTCGGTATTATGGAAATCGCAACTTGTCGGCCCTGATTCCATTGTAAATACCGTTAATCTGGGAGAAAATGTGGCTTTCCTGCCCACCCCCCGGAATTGAACCCGGACCACAAGGAGTTCGTCACCCGGTCTCCGCGCAATCCGGTTTAGCCAACGACGCTAGAGAGCCGGGCTCAGAGGGTGGAGAAGTAGTGGAGTTAAGATAGATTGCAAAATAAGAGAACTAATTGCTCATCATGTGTAATCTGTCTTTACCGCTATTAACCTTTACATAATGCTTCAGGTCAAAATGGACGCTAGGCACGGCCACTTCTTTTAGCCGTGGCAATTTTTTTTTTTTTTTTGCTTCTGCCAGACGGTGGCCGTTGCATTTTTGCTCCATTTGTAGACTGGAAGGATATAGTTTCGTTGCCCAGCTTCTGAGCTGAGTGCATGGCGTGACACTGTGAGCTGAGGATTTTATTTAAAATGTGATAAACATTTTGTAAGTTTTTCGTTGGCACAGGAGCGGGGCAACTATGGGGTGCTATGATGCTGAAACTAAGATTACCAGATTACCAGAATCTGTCGTTGCGGTTATTTATAGTGAAATGCAACACCATTATTCTGTCGTTACGATATATTTACATTTTATATGCTAAACCTTGTTGTTGTGAGGTACTTTTAAATCCTCCCAGGTAGTTTTATAGAACCGTCTACTACAAGTGTATTTTTTTATTGTCATAGGCTTATTGCAGTGGATTACATACTGATATTTTGTAGAGACAATATACTGTAATCTGGGCACTCCTTTGACTTGTTCCCCAAAATGGCGGCATGCCATATGTTGGCCATAAAATATCCAAAAATATCCGAACGACGGTGTTCCCGTATATATAAAATACGGACTGTCTGCCAAGGGACAAATAATCGCAGCAACACAAGGATTACCTGACAGTCACTATCAACATTGCACACGGTACTAGTAGCAGACGATAAATACCGACCGTTGACAAAAATTTCGAGCGTTTCTGCAGAAGACGATCCTTGCAGACAATATTAGCGACCGTTGACCAATTTCGAGACATTACAGACGATGAAAGTGATTAGCAATACTGTGTTCTTCCGATTGGAGGATTTAACAGCGGTAGATGTCAGACTTGTCGGCATGCGCCAAACTCGATTAAACTCATCGCCGAGCGTATCTAGTTGCCTGGTACTCACGAGTACAGTAATTGGAGGAAGTTGCAGGAGATGCGGTAGCTGCCACTCGTGAGTCCCAGCCATCTAGTTTAGCCCCCATCCGCGCCGCTCGGCGCGGGGGATACGCTCGGCGGTGAGGCACACTCGCAGAAGCAGGTCGGCAAGCACCGTATCGCCGAGACCCTGTCAGAGCATTTGTTTCGTTATCCGGAGCCGGCACATATATTTTTAATAGAACTGACCCGCATTCGGATATTTTTGGATATTTAATGGCAAGAAATTGGCCAAATTAGCTCTCTTTCGAACGCCATCATATTAAAGCCGCCATTTTGGGGAACAAGTCAAAGGAGCGCCGTAATCTGTTCAGTTTAAAAACTGAAAATAAATAAAAATTAGACATGTTAATGTTGACAGATTTATAAATAAAAAGTAACCAGGCGCGACGACACACACACACACACGAGCGCACGCACGCACGCATGCACCAACACAAACACACAAACACACAAATACACAGTGCACACCCTCACCTGCTGTGCAGACTTGGCCAGGTCACAGGCGATATCCACGGCCGAGTTGCCAAATCCTTTAGATGAGAGAACAGTTTAGCAAGGCAAAACAGCTTGGCATAAAATTCATAGAAATTTCTAGTTTGTTGATGCTGCTGTTGTTGTTGTTGCTGTTGCTGAATTGCTTTTGGTGGCGATGATGTTTAAGATGATGATAGTGGTGATGATTATGATGATGAAGACCGCTAGCTCGCCTCTCTAGACCAAATGCTATATGCCGGTGTTTATTAGTTCTTCTCTGTATACTTCGGTTGTCATCATCATTATCATCATCATCATCATCATTATCATCATCACCATCAGTCAGTAGGCTCTTTACAGAATGTTGCTGTCCTCATGGCACACCTGAAAGGCTCTTTAACTAGCCAACTCTACAGCCTTATTCCTGTCATGCTTGCTCAACATATTCGCACCAGGAGAAACGGCTAAATAGCTTTCACATGCGATACCTATGAGGAATACTTGGCAAGACAAGATCACAAACGCCGAGGTATTGGAAAGGGCATGTATTACAACAGTTATCTTATTGCTCAGTCTCCGAAGGCTCAGGTGGCTGGGTCACACCTGGAGAATGAAGGATGACAGAGTCCCTAAGGATATCATCTGTGGTGAATTACAAATGAGTAGAGAAAGTCGAGGTCGGACTCTACTACGATAAAAAGATCTGTGCAAGCGGGACATGAATGATACAGTTATGGAGTTAGATTCGTGGAAACGAAATGTCATGGATTCTTCTGCGTGGAGGGGCAAACCAGGGAGGAAATGAGAATAAAGGAAGAAATGATTGCAGAAAAGAATGAGACTGAACCTCTGAGAAAACACATACTAAATATATGCGCTGACAACAACAACAATCCTAAAATCCCGTGCTGTAATTGTGAAAGATGGACGACTTTTCCTAAGTCGGTCGAGTCTTTCTAGTTACACTCCCATTGCCACGGGCTGTGAGTCCCATGACTCCTATAGACTTGGTCACGTGGCACACCTATTGTGGAAAGAACGAAAGATGCCAGCAAACAATTGGTTTCATACCCAGTGCATCTTCAGTATCTGACACCTTCATGGAAGTCAGCATCTGCTTCATTTTCCGGAAAGGGTACCCTTTATCACCGTTTTTTCCAAGGCAAAATGTTGATTAACGTGGCCAAAATACGGCAGCTTTCGGGACATCCATCATTTGTTTTTACTTTAAACTCGTTTGCAGGTGCTTTGCCATAGGTTCTTCTTGATTGCTTTCAGGGTTAATTTCTACATTGTTGAAACAGTCTGCTTCTGACTTATTCTGGACAGTCGCCATTTGTGTTCACTACTAAGCCTTCCCACCCCCCCCCCTACCTTTTATCTCCCACTGGAACATAAGCTCTCAACTAACTCACGCCAAGTCATTCTATCCTTTGCTCTTGCAGGCAGCTCACGCCATCTCCTCTCCATCTTATAAACTTCACTATCTGGCTGCGTTCTATGTGTAATTATCGGTCCACCTTTATTTCTATGTCCATGTGGGCTTCAGATAGTATTTTCAAGTTTTCTTAGCGTGGGTCCTGTCCAACGCCAGTGTTTTTTCTTCACTTTTTGGTCAACTAGAACTTGTTTAATTCTGTCCCAAAGCTCAACATTAGTGATTCTATCATAACATTTAATTCCCTGTATTCCGCGCAGGCACCGGCTAATGCATGTTTGCAGTTTATTAGTAATTGATTTAGTTGTTCTCACCATGCTTCCGCTCCAAACAGTAGTACCAATTTAATAGTAGAAATAAACATATTAATAGTTTAGGTATTTGTTCCACTCCTCCTTCCCCCCCCCCCTTTTTTTTTGGTGGGTGTTTTATGGTTATTGTGCAGAGAGTAATAATAATACTGTAATACTGTTACTGTGCAGTATTATACGATACGGCTACTGTACAGTTTTGCACTGCTGTTGTGCAGTGGTCAATTGTTATTGTAAGGTGTGACATTGCAGTGTTAAACTGTCTTTATATGTTGTTTTACAATTATTGTATAGTATAAAGCAAGACAACTTCTTTTTCTTCTTCTTTTTCTTCTTCTTCTTCTTCTTCTTCTTCTTCTCTTCTTCTTCTTCTTCTTCTTCTTCTTCTTTTCTTCTTCTTCTTCTTTTCTTCTTCTTCTTCTTCTTCTTTCTTCTTCTTCTTCTTCTTCTTCTTCTCCTTCTTCTTCTTCTTCTTCTTCGCTTCCTTCTTCTTCTTTCTTCTTCTTCTTATTCTTCTGACTTCTTCTTCTTCTTTCTTCTTCTTCTTCTTTCTTCTTCTTTCTTTCGTCTTTCTTCTTCTTCTTCTTCTTGATTCTTCTTCTTCTTCTCCTTCTTCTTCTTATTCTTCTTCTTCTTCTTCTTTCTTCTTCTTCTTCTTCTTCTTTTTCTTCTTCTTTTCTTCTTCTTCTCTTCTTATTCTTCTTCTTCTTCTTCATTCTTCTTCTTCTTCTTCTTCTGCTGCTGCTGCTGCTGCGTTTACATCTAAACGGTGATTGGAACATTTTCTTGCGGTTTACAGCTATGCTGCGATATCTGTGCCTCTCAGCCCAATACATCCAGTTTCAACAAAGTCCTAATTAGTCGCTTTATTACGACATATTTGCTTGTTAGGGAACGGTGGGAGTAATGGTTGGAAGGGCGGGGGGGGGGGGGGGGGTAACTATTTATATATTATTACGCTACGCTCGCGCGCACACACACACGTACACACACATTCAACACACATCCAGACACACATACACACACATTCAACACACATCCAGACACACGTACACACATTCAACACACATCCAGACACACTGAACACGTACCCAAGATGACCACTCGCTTTCCATGGAAAGGACTTGCATCCTTGTAGGCATGTGAATGCAGAACTGTCCCCTGAAAGGTGTCCAAACCCGGGATATGAGGGATATGCGGCACAGAATGGTGACCGGTGCAGATCATGACACCATCAAATCTTTCAGAGACGACATCCTGCAGGTGTTGACAGCAGTCGTGTGCTGTCACCTGTCTCCTAAAGGTGACGTCCCACTGTCCTGTACTGTCATAGTCGCTGGACTTGGTCACGTGGCACACCTGCGTGTGAAACATAATGTGAGGGAGCAGGTGAAAGTGCTTCGCGTACAGACGAAAGTACTCGAAGACATTCTCGTGAGTCAGAAATGGCGGGAAGCAGTCGGGAGGCGGGAAATCGCTGAACATCATCATGAACTTGCTAGTGTTGATCACCAGACTGTTGTAGATGCTCGCGGTAGCATCGACCACATCGGGCGAGAACCTCCACAAACCTCCGATGTCTGAACCTTTCTCGAGACAGACCGGCAGCAGACCTTCATCCAGGCAACACTTGATAGCGGTCAGTCCACTACTTCCTGCGCCTATAATAGCTATTCTCTTCTTGTCTCTGACATCGCGCCTCTCCATGTTTGTTGTCTACAGCGTGTTGTATATCATGCTAGCAAAATAAATGAAGGTAACGAGGTATAGGATTGTAGACGTTCTAGCGGTACAACTATGTATATGCGTAGAGGCCGTCTTCTTTCTGGCAGTATACCTTAATGTACGGAAGTTTTGTTTGATTTATGTATGTGCTGACGAAGGCTCTATAACTGCAACGTTCACGTTTTGTATGTGTTTGTTATATTGTGAAACTCGCTGATGTATTTTTTTTACGGTTTTATATCTATCCAGTGTACAGACGTTTTAGATGGACTGCTTGCTAGCGACCCAGTATTACAGATAGGCAGAGATACTTTCAGCACACCATGACGTTTTATTCCTTACGTTCTAGCAGTGACAGACGACAGTCGCAAGACGTCAGTCTTGTAGGCACACCGATCGCAGAAGTTTGAAACACTAATTCCACACCGACCTGTTATCACAGCACCTCGATGAAGCAGGTTATAACTACGTTTGATGTCATCAGGTCGACACTGCACTCTATGTCGGAACGTTGTCACAATACTCCGATGTAAACAGGTTGTTTCAGTATTCTGATGTTAGCGAGTTGTCAGAATCACCCCACCGTTAATCTGCAGAATGAACATAAAACACTTACTATAAATTCTCTAGAGACATGGAGTCACAAGTAAATTTACGTTATGAGTGAAAGGATCACCATACTAACAGCTAAATATTGCTTAGAAGTTAGAATAGGACCCAATTTAAGTATATAGACCAGTGATTCTCAACCTTCCTAATGCTGCGACCCTTAAATACCGTACCTCGTGTTGTGGTGACCCTTAACCATACAATTATGTTCCTTGTTACACATAACTTCAGTGAATATGTATTTTTTGATGGTCTTAGGCGACCCCTGCGAAAGACTCGTTCGACCCCCCAAAAAGGGTCGGGACCCATTGATTGAGAACCGCTGATATAGACATTCTAATTGTCAGTATTTAAATCTGGATTTTAATGTGTTAGCTGCAAAAGCAAAGCCATACCTAAGTCTGAGCACTAATCATCAAGTAGTCATTACCATCATAAGAACTAGCAGAAATGGGAATTAGGGATCCTTTAATTTCAAATTGGCAAGAAATTACAGAAGGATAAATGTAATAGACGGAAAAAAACAACCTGTCAATCACATGCATGAATACTGAACATCAAACAGTTTTTACTATCATAAGAACACTGCCACCACTTTTGCGGTTTATGCGTGAGAGTGGGGTCAGGGGGGAGGGAAGGGGGGTGTCTTTTAGCCTGAAAGGCAGAACATGGCTGCTGCTGCCGGTACGGACAGTAGAGGTTAGGATTTTATGTTTGTCATTAACAGAATAAAATTCATACCTTACTGAGGATTTTGAACCCACGAGGGCCCAGCTTTTTTAACCTTTTGACCAGCAACTCCGAGATCCGTCACAAGAACTTACAGGAAAAAAAAAAATGGAACCACAAGTCCTATAAAATATTACAGGTGAAACCTACCTAAATAATCTCGAAGAAGAGACAATGAGGGGAGAATGTGAGGAGGAATTAGATACAATCGTACCATTATCCACAGAGAGGAAGGTAGTAGAATAAGAATAGGAAGTAGGAAGAGTTCTTCAAACTTTTTAATTCTTCGGACCGGAAAATCATCATTAACTGCATTGCCAGCTGGCGTAGGTGTTTATGCATCTCGGCCTTTGGCGTTTGGAATCAGTTCCACTGATTACCCCCATGTCACCGTCTTAAGCCATCCACCATCGTTTCTCTTGGTCTGCCTCAGTCTCTACTGCCTGTGATCTTTCTGGTCGTCACGATATTTTCCAGGGCTTTTTCCATCACATAATCAAAGAGCTTTGTTTGTCTCCTTCTTAGTATTGTGTATAATGTCGAACATTCATTAGTCATTTCCAGGCAATCATTGTTAGTTATTCTGGCTGTCCAAGGTATTCGTAACATTTTTCCAAATAACAAGATCTTATTGGAAAATCGGGAGAAATATTTCATGGTCTAGTTGACGGCTAAGACAGAAATAAAAACGTACCCATATATAAATACAGTGTGTGTCTCTCCACAGTGGAGGTTAGCTGCAGTACACCCTATACAGCAATATTACCTGGGTTCCACTGTACCATTCTGGTAACACTTTCTACAAGCCACAAAACTAGGCCTTTTCTAAATTGTCCATCACCGAAATAAAAGGGTGGGTGATTCATCCCTTTGAGATTGTTACACGATTTTCCTAATCGCCTAAACAGCACTAAATGTGAATACCATTCTTTGAATTAAATTCGGACCTATACAATGATGACTGTTAGCTAGTGCAGCATCAAATGCTATTGAAAGCTGATACAATACTATTATACGTTGAGAATGCCTTTCGTCTGAGAGAAGAGTCGTTACAATAACAGCCGTTCGATATTTATGTGTAGCTTTTATAACTGACGTGAGAATTTGCGGCGTTTCATTCGCTCACCAACAGTCATGCTCGTGAAATTAAAAAGCCGGTGCAAGATTGGGTGGAAATTTTCGACTGACTGTCAGGAAATTTCCTCTGAACGTTAAAGGACATAGTCTATATATATATATATATATATATATATATATATATATATATATATATATATATATATATATATATATATATATATATATATATATATATATATATAAAGGCGCAACGGAATGGAGAAATAGATTGTGAGCCTATGTGACAAACAATGGCACTAAAAGGCGATGAAAAAAAAAATATTCCTTCTTTTGTCGTCTCACTGTTACCATGTCGCAGCCCAGCGTCGTGGTTTTCTGAATTTGTCTTGTCCTTTATTGGGTGGTTTGAGTGATGGATTGTTTGCAGGTTTAAATAAAAAAAAGTATTTTAAAAAATTTGTAAAACTTATAATTTTGCTGAGATCAGGTAGCGCCTTATTAAAGTTTACGATAATAATAATTCTAATTAGTATTATTGGTTCTTAATTTATAACGTACCCCAAACACGAAATCCCCGTGGGAAATCCACAGCTGACCTGACAGTCCATTATTTCAAGGGGTGCAAGTGTGCTGTTGTTGTTTTTTTTTTTTTTTTTTTTTTTTTTTTTTTTTTAGTGTTCATCTAGTGTCTTCTAATCCTAACCCTAACCCTAACCCTAAACTTGGCTGTAGATAAATCGCGAGAAACTACAACCTGAAAACCCTAGAATTTATTTTGATTGTCTCCCGTGAC
>CAJHNH020008223.1:211114-301114 GCA_905116865.2 Candidula unifasciata | reverse complement strand
TGGTCTTATGCGACCCTAGTGAAAGGGTCGTTCGACCACCCGATGGGTCGCAACCCACAGATAGAGAACCGCTGATCCTTTACCGAAGCTCCTATCACAACCGGTGTCGTCGGCTCTCCTGCTTCGTCCACATTGCTAACCAATGTGTCCCGTACCTTCTCTGTCCCCGTATGTCTGTGTATGCATTTGTTGGCTATCTTCCGAATAACGGTACCAAATTATCGAGGCCGAAAATATACCCTAACAGGGCCCCAGTCACCATGTCAATTGCGGACCTCTTCCGGTGACTTAAATTGCGCATTTCCAGCTACTACCGCCACCGATAGTATCTCGGAGCTAAACTAGATGGCTGGAACTCACGACAGCAGCTACCGCATTTCCTGCAGCTTCCTTCATTTTATTTGCTCGTGAGTACCAGCCACCTAGTTTAGACTCAGCCACCTAGCTTAGCCCCAGCCACCTAGTTTAGCCCCAGCCACCTAGTTTAGCACCAGCCACCTAGTTTAGCCCCAGCCACCTAGTTTAGCACCAGCCACCTAGTTTAGCCCCAGCCACCTAGTTTAGACTCAGCCACCTAGCTTAGCCCCAGCCACCTAGTTTAGCCCCAGCCACCTAGTTTAGCACCAGCCACCTAGTTTAGCCCCAGCCACCTAGTTTAGCACCAGCCACCTAGTTTAGCACCAGCCACCCAGCTTAGCCCCAGCCACCTAGTTTAGACTCAGCCACCTAGCTTAGCCCCAGCCACCTAATTTAGCCCCAGCCACCTAGTTTAGCACCAGCCACCTAGTTAAGCCCCAGCCACCTAGTTTAGCACCAGCCACCTAGTTTAGCACCAGCCACCCAGCTTAGCCCCAGCCACCTAGTTTAGCCCCAGCCACCCAGCTTAGCCCCAGCCACCTAGTTTAGCCCCAGCCACCAAGCTTAGCCCCAGCCACCTAGTTTAGCACCAGCCACCTAGTTTAGCCCCAGCCACCTAGTTTAGCACCAGCCACCTAGTTTAGCACCAGCCACCTAGTTTAGCACCAGCCACCTAGTTTAGCCCCAGCCACCTAGTTTAGGCCCAGCCACCTAGTTTAGCACCAGCCACCTAGTTTATCCCCAGCCACCTAGTTTAGCCCTAGCCACCTAGTTTAGCACCAGCCACCTAGTTTAGCACCAGCCACCTAGTTTAGACTCAGCCACCTAGTTTAGCACCAGCCACCTAGTTTAGCACCAGCCACCTAGTTTAGCCCCAGCCACCTAGTTTAGCCCTAGTCACCTAGTTTAGCACCAGCCACCTAGTTTAGCACCAGCCACCTAGTTTAGCCCCAGCCACCTAGTTTAGCCCCAGCCACCTAGTTTAGCACCAGCCACCTAGTTTAGCACCAGCCACCTAGTTTAGCCCCAGCCACCTAGTTTAGCCCCAGCCACCTAGTTTAGCCCCAGCCACCTAGTTTAGCCCCAGCCACCTAGTTTGGCCTCAGCCACCTAGTTTAGCCCTAGCCACCTAGTTTAGCCCTAGCCACCTAGTTTACCCCCAGCCACCTAGTTTAGCCCCAATCCAAGATAAAGATACTCTCTGCGGTGGCGGATGTCTGCAATTGACACGTGACTGAGGCCCTGTTAGGGTATATTTTCGGCCTCGATAAAAACGACCGTTATTTGGAAGATAGCCCATTTGTTTCTGTGGGTGTATCTGTATGTGCATGTGTGAATCTTTATGTATGTATATATGTGTGTGGAATGTGCGTGTTTGTGTGGGTAGGTAGGTATTATGTGGATGTATGGGGTGAGTTTATGTGTGAAGAAATGTTTGTGTGTAGATATGCGCGTTTAAGTGAATGGGTGGGCGTTTGTGTGCGTGTTTGTATGTCCATGTGTGTCTGTGGTCTATATGTCTATGTGTATGTGTCTGTGTGTGTTTTGTCTGTGTGTGTATGTATGCATGGGTGTCTACTTGTGCATGTCTGCCTGTGCGTCTCTGTGTATGTGTGTGTGTTCGTTTGTGTGTATCTGTGTGTCTTCGTGTGTTGGTGTTGTGTGTCTGTGGATGTGTATCGATGTATGTGTGTCTGTGTGTGTTTGTATGTGTGTTTCTGTGTGTGTGTCTGCGTGTATGACTGTGTGTATGTATGTGTATCAAAGTGTTTGCGTCCACATGTGTCTGTGCGTGGGTTTGCTTGTCTGTGTGTTCTACGTGTATGTGGCTATGTGTGTGGCTGTGTGTGTGTTTGTGTGTGTCTGTGTTGTGTTTGTGTTTTATGTGCCTGTGTGTGTATGTGTGTCTGTGTGAATGCCTGGGTAAATGCGCGTCTCTGTTTGTACATATCTGTGTATGTCTCTGTGTGTATCTGTGTGTATATGTCTGTGTGTGTTTGTTTGGGTGTGTCTCTGTGTGAAGTGTCTCTGGGTGTGTCTGCGTGTGTCTGTGCGTGTGCCTGTGTATATATATGTCTGCATATATGTTTGTGTTTGTGTGTCTGTGGGTGTGTATCTGTGTGTGTGTGTCTGCGATTGTGTGTGTTTGTGTGTTTATGAGTGTGTCTGTGTGTGTGTATGTGTGTGTGTGTGTGTGTATGTCTGCGATTGTGTGTGT
The DNA here is from genome assembly GCA_905116865.2 of Candidula unifasciata. Taxonomy (NCBI): domain Eukaryota; kingdom Metazoa; phylum Mollusca; class Gastropoda; order Stylommatophora; family Geomitridae; genus Candidula; species Candidula unifasciata. Next base: position 298,539 of record CAJHNH020008223.1, on the reverse strand, counting down.
TTGTGTGTGTTTCTGAGTGTGTCTGTGTGAGTGTATCTGTGTTTGTTTGTGCCTGTTTGTGTTTGTGCATATGTGTGTGTGTCCGCGTGTGTGTGTATGCTGGTTGGCCCCTGCCTCTCTGAAACGGCACCATGTCATACGCTACTCTTCTTTTCAATCCACATGGCCTTTGCTATGGCTTTAGTCAGTGTTTCCCAAACTGTGCGCCGCGGCGTCCCGGGCAGATGCGACCTCTTCACAGGGGCGCCATGGACAATTTAAAAAAAGGCGCCGCGACCAAGAAAAGTTTGGGAAACACTGCCTTAAGTATTTCAATTTCCCGAGGCAAGATGTTATCGGGGCAAGTGTTCTTCTACTTCTTCTTTCGTTCGCCTGAAATCAGTTGTCTATATCAGCAATTTTGTCTCTTGTATACATTTCACTGTTGTTGTTAATTCCTTCAGTGATCCATAGAGAGTACTTTCCATTGTTATTCTTTCTGGCCAAAAGGTTTGCCTTAATGTGTCAAATTCGGTGCAGTCCTGTAGTACATGCTCTGCTGTCTGGGGCCCCTTTCCACAGGTACACATGGCTGATACGCCTATCTTGATTTTTGTGTACAGGTGGTTACACAATCGGTTGTGCCCTGTTCTGAGGAGGATTATAATGACTTGTTCTGATCTGTCTATAATAAAATAGTCGTCTTGTGCTGGGGCTGGTGGTTTCCTGATTGATTTAATTATTCTTTTCTTTTGGTGGTATGTGACTGGTATATACGGCCGCACTTTTATCGCACCTTCTCCTGCCAGTTGATCAGCTTTCTCATTTCCAGGCACTCCACAATATGAAGGTATCCACTGCATTACAACTCTTCGCTGAAGGCTAAGTTGTGTCACTAGTGTTTGCAATTCTGGTAGTTTCCTAGACTGTAGTGCTTCAAGTACTGATTTTGCATATGTCAGCATTACCACATACTGTGAGCCAAGATTTGTATTTAGCAGTTTCTCTGTTGCTTTGTTGATAGCCTGAGTTTCTGCATCACAGTTATGGCAGTACTTTCCGGTTGATACGCTGGACTTATCCTTAGTACCATCTGGGAATTCTATGTACACTTCAGCACCACCATTTCTAATTGCACATTCTGCGGACCCATCTGTATAGACTCTGACCTATTGTTCTTGTGGGCATTCTTCATCAATATAACTGAGGGTGGTCATTCTGCGATGTACACTATCTTGTTCTTTCTTGTCAAATATTCCTTTCACATTTGTCTGGATTTGTACTGTTAGTTTGCATTTCTCTCTCCATGGGGTTTGTTCTGGAATACTGTTAAGTAGACAACCTATTTCTGGAAGGTCAGCAGTGTGTCTACATATTCTTTTTGCTTGATGTATAAAGCTGCTTCTTTTTAACAATCCCAAGGCTAGGTTCTGAAATCTATTTTTCATGGGATGATCTGGCATAGTAAGGAACTTTTCAGCTTGTATTTGCAACTTTGTATCTCTGCGTTCTTTCAGTGCCTGTGTGTGTGGTACTAGATGCTGAACACCATGCAGTTGACCCATATTCCAAGTGTGGTTGTATGCTCTGCTTGAGTACTTTATTGAGTATTTTCTCACTGGCTCCCCATGTGGTTCCACTTAGTTTTCTCAGTATGGCTGTTGAGGTTGGTGATGCGCTCCATTGTTTTGCAGAGACAGCTTGTGAGGTTGATCGGTCTGTAGTTGGAGGCATTAGAACTGTCTTTCCCAGGCTTTATGAGGGGTATCATAATTGCCTCTCTCCAGATCTGTAGAACATTCCCTGTTGCCCAGCAAGCATTAAATATCTGTGAAAGCTTTGTTTTGGCTACTGTTCCTAAGTTTTTGATCATTTCGTTAGATATACCATCTGCTCCTGGTGACTTCCGCATTTTCAGCTTTGAAATGGCCAACTCCAGTTTATTAAGTGTAAGTGACACCTCCAGCACCTCTGATGTTATTTCTTTCTGACTTCTGAATAGTGTCTTTTCTTGAATTTCTTGTTTTTTCTTTGAACTGATTTCAATGTCATTATCTAATGCAAAAGTGTCTGCAAAAGAGGTTGGCTGCCTCTTTTCCCGTGACCATGTTTCCATCTTTCAGCAGCGTGATCTTTGAGTTCCACCCTGTGTTCTCATCATTAATTTGTTTTACAAGCTTCCATCACTTTCTTGTGTCTTTTTCAAAGTTCAGTGACCTTGTTTTCTCCTGCCAGCTTTCCCTTCTAACCTGCAGCTTTGCCCTATCAAATTTTGCTTTTGCATGCTGGTAGTTATTGTGATGTTCTTGGTTTGGCCTGGTCTCTGCTTTCTTTCTAGATGTTTCCATTTCGTTATGTAAATTTTCTAGTTCACTATTCCAGTATGGCTTATAATGCTTACGGGCACCTCTTGGTATTGATTCTCCTGCTGCCTGTTGTACGCATTTGTTAAATTCTTCAACTACTTTGTTTATATCCTGGTCTACGCTGAGATTTCCAAGCAGTATACTGGTACGGTGCTTGAACATTGTCCAGTCAGCCTTCTTGTAGTTCCACCTTGGCAGCGTACTCGTTTCTCTAACCTTTTCATTTTCTACATTCAGGAAGACCGGTCGATGATCACTGCCTCCCAGTTGTTTTCCAACAACTCGTGTAATGTTCCATTTCAGATCTGGAGAGTGAAATGCTAGGTCTGGGGTAGTAGTGGTGTGCCACTACCTCGAGTAGAATGTGGGTGGATCAGTTGGCCTATTAATCAGAACAAGTCTGTTCTCATCCTGCCACTCTTCCAGTTTCTCTCCTCTCTGGTCTATGTGGTCGTACTCCCAGCTTTGTGAGTGGCTGTTAAAGTCTCCACATAGAATCATCTTTGCTTCTACTAGGATTGTGTCTAGTGTTTGGGGACGATCACTTGGGCAGTAATAATTGCTCAGGTAGAAGTCTGCATTTCCAGTTCGTAGTTTTAGAATCTGATATTCTGCTCCATCCATATATACTTCAGTCTGGCAGGCAGTGATATTGTTCCTCACAAGAGTCAGTATTCCACCCTTTTTCCTGCCTTTCCGGTCTGATCGGAAGCACTGATAACCTCTGATTTTGAAGACTGTGTCTTCGGTGAGGTGGGTTTTCTGTAGACAGCATATATGTATCTGTTCCTCGTTATATTTTCAAACTCTAGCTTTTTATTTGTAATCCCCTCCGCATTCCAGTGCATTATTTTGACTCCTTTCTTAGCTCGGCCAGATGCTCTATTCTCATGCCCCCTGGCTCCACAGGACATTTGAGAAGGACCTCCAGTAATTTGTTTTGGGCCTCTTCGAGGCAGAGGACCCGGCACTGCTCCTGCCTGTGTGTCCATCACAGGGCGAGCATCATATCGTTTGCTGATATAGACATATTTCCATGGCGTGTGTGCATGGCATCCTGATTGCTGTGGTGCGCCTCCTGGCTGGTTGCCTCCGACTTCAGCACCTTGTTTTGCAAGGGTAGACTGTGGTCATACCCGAGGAGAATATGCTCATCCCTTCGTCTTTCGCCTTTACCTCGTTTGTTGTCCCTTCCAGTTTCCCACTGTGGGTTGAAACCCCAGCCTTCAACTGGATTGCTGGGAAGAACAGGGTCCACCACGTGAAGGTGAGGTAGGCTTGAGCAAGAGAGGCTAATAGACATTAAGAGTCATTGCTCAATTTTGGCAAGTTTCCTTGATGTTTAGACCTTGTAGGATATCATCTAATATAAATCATCTTCATTTTCGTTTTGGGAATTGTTTTTCGCCTCAGTGACCAATAATGTTTTTATTTAACTACAGTTTGTCAACTGTCGTGCTCATTGGCTGCTCTGAGGTGGAATCTGAGGAACTGCAGCTTCTGAATGCGCAGGCGCACCAGCCGCATAGTTAGTTTCCCTTGTGCAAAAACACATTTCCGAGATAAGAAGCTGCAGCTCCGCAGTGCCTCCCCAGGAGCACAGAAACCACCATATATCCCACACATCTGTCATGTCCACCTTTTTTTTTTTTCTGAGCACTGTCTTTTCTGTGCCGTAAGCCCTTTCCACTTGTACTTTGGCACTATATTTCTACATTTCAATGTTGTTTTCATTACTACGTTTCTTTTTGTGGATCTGCTTTGAGCTGCAACCAGGCAGCACCAATTTAGCTAACCCCCCCCCCCCCTCCCCTTTCCCCCTTTTTTCTTCTCACTCCTGTCTCCATATTACTGTGACTTATAAGTGATAACTGAGAAGCAGACACACTTCTATGGTCGCACATGCACATTTGCACTCGCACATACACTCATTATTAGATGACAAAACTACGTAGAGTTCATATTTAGTGACTAGTGCCTAAGATAGTGAGCTAAGTACTGTTTGCAACATTGTGTGCTGTGCATTTTGTGAGGAATGCCTTTCGCCTGCACCCATGCGATTTGTGCTGCGATATTCGGAATATGGCAGTTGATCCGTATACCTTCGGGCTAGCGAAGTGCCCTGTACAGTAATGTAACGTGTGTACCGCTAGCTTGTCTTGACTGGCTGCTTCTGTCAACGTCAGATTGCAGTACTGGTCCCGATTGTCAGTGCTGGCGCCTCTGGCGACTTGCGCTAGTGTTCACTAAAACCGATCAGGATCAGAACTGGTTGTGCTACTGACAAGATAGCCCATAGTGAAGTAAGGGTTACAGTGCCGCCAATCAAAACAGACTTGCACAGTTAGTTACCTTTGACCGAGGATGTCGAAAATGGATAGTTAGTGAAACAGAGTCAGCGGTGCAAGAGCTTATTAATGCAAATTAACTCCCGGGTGACATCATAGTCTATACAGATAGGTCTGAAGTTATATGTAAGAAGAGTGGATTGGGTTTTATTGCGACGGTGAATGGACACTGCTTGAAAACAGAAAGCCTCACGTACACCATCACTAAATTGCAACATCACTACATCCAGTATGAGAATGGAGGTGGAGGCAGTAACTAAAGCTTTTCAATGGCTTGAGAACAGCACAGCCCCACATGCTGTTATTGTAACAGACTCACAGAGCATGCTTCAGAAAATGTAACTGGTATCCTGCGCGCAAAGTGGCTTGCCTCACTCGATAAGACCTAGACCAAGGATCTTTCATTGTTTTTCTGTCCAGATATTCAGGTGTGTGAAGTAACGAGCAGTTTGATAGATTGGTCTCTGGGCGACGAGCTACTGTTTGATAAAGCGAATATGGTGAATTCTCTATGAGATCAAATGGACAGTGCAAAAGAACAGATCGCGAATCCATTCACTGAAAGATTAATGCTGTGTGGGGGGTGGTGGTGGTTTGGGAGGGGGGGGGGTTGGGGGGGGGCGGGTTAGAGGTTCTGGAAGATCTTCAACATTGAAGGGGAAGCAGGGGCGGGAGTTTGATCAGACTGCAACTGGTAGTATTACCAAGTCAGCTATTCGTTGCTGATGAAGGAGGTGGAACACGTGTGGGAATGTCCTGTGTGGAGTAAGTTCAATTTGTGTTTGATTCATTCATTCAATCATTCATTCATTTACTGGCAGCAGAATGGAGGGATTACCAGGTGATCATTTACCTACTAGTACAGTCTCAGAATATGAAGCTCTGCTAGTAATCACTACAAAACGGAACAGGGCTCATATTTTAGTCAATAAACTGTGTGTAAACAAGTCAGTTAACAAGTTTATTCAAAGAACATCTAATTAGTGAACACCACTTAACATTTAACAGATTCATTCTAAGAATGTTGAATTACTGATTGTCATTTAACATTAAACAAATATAAATAAGGGAACCATGGTAACGCAGTGACTAAACTCTCGCCTTCCGGCCCAGATGTCTTGTCTTCGAATCCACGCCAGTCGGATTTAAAAAAAAAAAAGAAACAAAATGACATTGGCTCACATCTCGATTTAGCCTAAAATGGGTACCAGGAGATGTCCGAGGAAGTAAAGGTGACCGGGGGAAGGCAATGTTGATAACATTACCCATCGATTGCTGATTGGTCAATAATAATATGAGTCTCAAATCGCATGTCCTTTCCAGGTTGATCCAACCTTAAATAGATACCAGGTAAAGTCCTAGAAAGTAAAAGCGGACGGCGTAATGTTGAGCACATCACCAACCAATTGTCAATTGGATTATACAATTAAGGTCTAGCCCTATATGCCCAACACGCCTGGCGTGGAAAAGGATGTTTTACTTAGTTTCTTTCTGTCGCATGCTCGTTGCCTCACTATGATGAAACCGACCACACCTGTTGCGTCATAATATAATTTTGCTTTAGTTAAGTAAACCAGTACCATATATCTTGAAACTAGAGCCAACAAACATGTTTAAATGTAATTTTCGTTTTTTGCACACCAGAATTAGTTAAGATCAGCTATTTCATGTCTGGCTGCATTTTGTTGTTGTTGTTGACTAGTGTAATCTGTTCTCACCATGAGAAACCTATCTGTAAATGATCTCTTCTGCTGAGTAGCTCATGGTTAGTTGCGTATCCTTTACAGGACGTTGCAGAACCAACCACAGCAGCTCCTGGCTATTGTGTGGTTTCCCTAGGCAAATTTACGTCCAGTAATTTGCTATTGCCTGCTGGACGGTCGGCCCCCTGATACCACTGTCGAAACCAACACAAGGCGCATGGCCCTCAGCTGGGATCGAACCCGGTACTGGGGTTGGTTCTCCATTCTCATGCTAGATGTTGTGGTGTCAGATGCTAGGCTGTCTTGCACTGAAGATTTTCTATTGGCTTTCGCTATGAACCCCCAGGCACTTCTCTCCTCTCAACACCAAACCATCTGTATAGTTAATCAGATCACCTATGCGTGAATTGTCGTGAATCAACTGTTGGAATTCAACCTCCGTAGCACCCGCCGGTCACTCTCTGCACACCGGGCCAATTGTTATCAGGACCCTACACAGGTCAGACTTTCGATGGTTTCTTACTTACTTAGTCGCTGCTCTTTTACCTTGGGATGTAGAGGTTTGCCAGAGAGATCGCCAGACGTCTCTATCAGCAGTTTTTGTTTTCTGGCTTTGTTCCATTCCAGTTCTCTGTTAGTTAGGGACTGTCGGATGTTGTCTTCCCAGCGCACCCTGGGTAGTTTTGGAGGTCTGGTTCCCTGGTTCTTAGCCTCCCATGCCTGCCATGGTGGCCGATTTTCTACCATTTTGCATACATGTCCAAACCATCGTAACTGTGACTCGGGTTTGTAAGGACTTGGTATCAAGAATTTGACGAATTATCTGATTGCGGTCTTTGTCCCTTCTTGTCACTTGGACCACTTTTCTCAGGTATATAATTTCCGAGGCCTGCAGCTGGCTTCTGTGAGCTGTTGTCCTTTCGCTGGTTTCGCAGGTGTAAACTAACTGGGAACCACGGTACAAGACTATTAACCTAATAATGTTATCATCAATTACAGTAGTAATGTACATACCAGAAAACGAACTTATTTATGTAAAACAGTAATGAAAACAGGCATTGCTTGAACTAGACCATGGAGAGATCCCTTTCATCTTGATAAAATGACGTTCTGGCACCTTCAGGTTTGTACCAGAACATGCGTATGGCCCTGTCGAATAGAAAAGAAAGCCAATGAAAATAAATTACATAGCGTGCACACAGTGTGTGCAGGAGTGTCAATGAAAGAATGAATACGAAATCACGAAATCAGACGAATGCTAGGAATAAAGCCAGTCTTAGAGGTCATCAAAGAACAACAAATGAAGTGGTTTGGACACCTAACAAGAATGCCCTGGTACTATCTGCGACAGCGAGCCACACTAAAACGTTACAATGGGTATAGAACGAGTGAAAGACCTCGGAAATTATGGAGTGATGGCATTAAGAACAGCCTTACAGAAATGAACATCAGTCTGAGTAGTGCTCTTGACAGAGCTCAACAGTGAACGTTACCTCCCCCCCCCCCCCCCCCCCCCCCCGACACTTTGATGAGGTACATTATGGAGGAGAAGAAGAAGAAGAAGAAGAAGAAGAAGAAGAAGAAGAAGAAGAAGAAGAAGAAGAAGAAGAGAAGAAGAAGAAGAAGAAGAAGAAGAAGAAGAAGAAGAAGAAGAAGAAGAAGAAGAAGAAGAAGAAGAAGAAGAAGAAGAAGAAGAAGAAGAAGAAGAAGAAGCAGAAGAAGCAGAAGAAGAAGAAGAAGAAGAAGAAGAAGAAGAAGAAGAAGAAGAAGAAGAAGAAGAAGAAGAAGAAGAAGAAGAAGAAGAAGAAGAAGAAGAAGAAGAAGAAGAAGAAGAAGAAGAAGAAGAAGAAGAAGAAGAAGAAGAAGAAGAAGAAGAAGAAGAAGAAGAAGAAGAAGAAGAAGAAGAAGAAGAAGAAGAAGAAGAAGAAGAAGAAGAAGAAGAAGAAGAAGAAGAAGAAGAAGAAGAAGAAGAAGAAGAAGAAGAAGAAGAAGAAGAAGAAGAAGAAGAAGAAGAAGAAGAAGAAGAAGAAGAAGAAGAAGAAGAAGAAGAAGTACACAGTCCTTACAGACATCATTCGTCAAACAGCTGAATTACCCAATAGAAGTTAGTTGCGTATCCTATACAGGACGTCGCAGAACAACCCTAAGCATCTTTTGGCTGTTGTGATTTTTTAAGGCAAATATACGTCCAGCAGTTTGCCATTGCCCCTGGACGGTCGGCTTCTTGATACAACTGTCGAAACCAACGAAAGGCCGGCAGCTTTGACCGAACCCAGCATTACGAAGCGCGTTCGCAACTCCTAATCCACAGACGCCGCCATAAGCAAGTGGTGAAAGGCGATTTGCTGAAATCGTACTTTCTGGGTCGAAAGGCGCGGTTATTGCAGCTTAGCGGTAAATCCCAACACGACGTGCCAAGCACCCTTTTAAGAGCGACCAAAAGTGTTTCAGTTTCCGCGGTAAGATGCTAATTACGATAATACTATATACAGAGATAAAAACAACGACGGTGAGTCGACAACATTCTAAAGACAGCAAGAACTTCAAGTAAGCAGAGGTGTCGCCAGACAAGAACACTATACAAATAGCCAAAACAGAATATTAAACCAACACCAACGATTGACTGCCTACTTGGAACTACTCGATAAGTTCCTACCAACACTTGGGAGGGTATAGGTTGAATAAAGAGACATGGTTCAATGCTGCAGTCTTTGCCTACGCTGAGGGATATACTGAAGATAGGATCCGAGCGCTTATGGACTTGTCCGATGTGCAATGATGATAATCTGTCGGTTAACTAGCTAACTAAGAAACTAACTAACTTATTTAGTGGCTTACTAACTTACTGACTCATTCATTCATTCATTCATTCATTCAGTAGCATGTCCCTCGCGGAACCTCGCTGCCATAACAACCCTCCGGAAAACCTTCCTATCATGAGCAAGATGTCCTGCGTCTGATACACCCATCTGGAGATCATCTGCCACATCCTGCACCCATCTTCTCCTTGGCCTTCCTCTTCCTCTCTTCCCAGGCATATACCCTCCCCCCCCCCCCATTATTGTTCTCTCTAGACTTCCATGACGTTTCAAGTGACCAAAATATTTCAATTTTTCATTATTTCAATTTCAAATTTCAAATTTCAAAAATATTTCAATTTCTCTTTACTGACTGATTTACTAAAAAAAATGAATGACTGACTAACTGACGACCAACTAACTAAGTGACTGATTAACTAAGTGACTGACTTACCAACTGACTGACTAACTAAGTGACTGACTTACCAACTGACTAATTGACTGATTAACTAACTTGTTTGCTTAATAATTAAATGACTGACTAAATAAAGGACTGACTTACTAACTATCTAACTAACTAAGTGACGACCAACTAACTGACTGACTAACTAAGTGACCGACTAACCAACTAACTAACTGACTGACTAACTAACTAACTGACGACCAACTAACTGACTAAACTTACTAACTGATTTACTGACCAGCTAACTAACAACATTACATATAGACACGCAAACATGTGCTTGTTCAGCCGCTTACTTCAAAGCGTTTTGCTGGCCCTGATTCCTCAGATATTTCACCCGGACCAACCGATGCTTGTGTGTCCGGAGACCAACCATGTACTGCTGGAAACTCTCACTCATGATGGCAATGGGCATGGCAAACAGAATCACCCCAAACATGCCGCAGCAGACAGCGATGATGTAGCCGGGAATGGACTTTGGCACGATCTTGCCATAACCAATGGCGGTCATGGTTTCGTACCCCCACCACGTGGCCAAGGCCACGTTTTTAAAGCTGTACTCGCCAACAGACAACTCGGTGAGGTAGACCAGGGCTCCAAATATGAGGGCAGCCATTAAGGCAGCTAGCTGGAAAAAGTACATGTGCATCATCGCTGAGAGCAAATATCATGTTCGCCAGAGGAGAAAAGCATTTACAAAGTTAGCTCATACCGTGACACTGTAATCTCATACCGCGACACTGTAAGCTCATACTGCGACACTGTAAGTTCATACCGCGACATTCTAATCTCATACCGTGAACCTCTAAGCTCATACTGTGACACTGTAAGCTCATACCGCGACTGTAAGCTCATACTGCGACACTCTAAGCTCATACCGTGAAACTCTAAGCTCATACCGTGACACTGTAAGCTCATACCGTGACACTGTAAACTCATACTGCGACACTCTAAGCTCATACCGTGAAACTCTAAGCTCATACCGCGACACTGTAAGCTCATACCGTGACACTGTAAACTCATACCGCGACACTGTAAGCTCATACCGTGAAACTCTAAGCTCATACCGCGACTGTAAGCTCATACCGTGACACTGTAAGCTCATACCGCGACTGTAAGCTCATACCGTGACACTGTAAGCTCATACCGCGACTGTAAGCTCATACCGTGACACTGTAAGCTCATACCGCGACTGTAAGCTCATACCGTGACACTGTAAGCTCATACCGCGACTGTAAGCTCATACCGTGACACTGTAAGCTCATACCGCGACTGTAAGCTCATACCGCGACACTGTAAGCTCATACCGTGAAACTCTAAGCTCATACCGTGACACTGTAAGCTCAAACCGCGACACTGTAAGCTCATACCGTGAAACTCTAAGCTCATACCGTGACACTGTAAGCTCAAACCGCGACACTGTAAGCTCATACCGCGACTGTAAGCTCATACCGTGAAACTCTAAGTTCATACCGTGACACTGTAAGCTCATACCGCGACTGTAAGCTCATACCGCGACACTGTAAGCTCATACCGTGACACTGTAAGCTCTTAACGAGACTGTAAGCTCATACCGCGACACTGTAAGCTCATACCGTGACACTGTAAGCTCATACCGCGACTGTAAGCTCATACCGCGACACTGTAAGCTCAAACCGCGACACTGTAAGCTCATACCGCGACTGTAAGCTCATACCGTGAAACTCTAAGTTCATACCGCGACACTGTAAGCTCATACCGTGACACGGTAAGCTCATACCGCGACACTGTAAGCTCATACCGTGACACGGTAAGCTCATACCGCGAAACTGTAAGCTCATACCGCGACACTGCAAGCCGCGGATTTCACTTGGAATGCTGTTCGGCTGTGTAGAACTCGGCTTGTAATGTGAACTGTAGATTTAGTAAACACAGAGTGGCCTGTTGCCACAGAACTATTGATGCCCTAATAATAAATGTTATCTATGTCAATCTATCTATATATCCAAAAACATCTCTCTGTATTTCTCCTAACATATCTCCATATACATCTCCATGTATGCCCCCCCCCCCCCCCCCACATATCACAAATCTCCGTATACATCTCCCTGTATTTTCCCTACGTATCTCCATATATATCTTTCTTCATATCTCCATACACATCTTCCTGTATGTCTCCCCACATGTCTTCGCATAAATCTCCCTTAAGTCTCTCCACATATTTCCATACAATCTCCATGTCTCCCTGTATATTTAATTGGATGTTGTATTGTGTATCCCCCTGTATGTTCCCCTACATATCTCCGTAAAGATCTCTATAATGTCTCCCTAGTTATATCGATATAAATCTCCCTAAATGTCCCTCTACATGCCTAATTATAATCCCCCTTTCTGTCTTCCTACATTTCACATATCTCCAAATACATCTCCCTCTATTTCTCCTACGTATCTCCATATATATCTTCCTTCATATCTCCATACACATCTCCCTGTGTGTCTCCCCACATGTATTTTCATAAATCTCCCTTAAGTCTCTCCACATATTTCCATACAATCTCCATATGTCTTCCTGTATATCTAATTGAATGTTGTATTGTGTATCTCCCTATATGTTCCCTACATAATATCTCCGCATACGCCTTTATGTTTGTCTCTCTACATATCGTCATATATATCTCAATGTAAGAAGACATCCCTGCATGCGTCCGTGTATACATCTATCTGAATGCCTCCCCCCCCCCCCTCTCTCTCCCATACGATTTCCCGTGACCGAATCGTACTCACCATCAGCAGACTTAGAGGGTGCGCGGATGCATGGAGAGACAGCAGCATGACCTTTGTGTATTCATTCCTGTAGAGAACTGTGAATATTCGCAGTACCCGCATGGCCTTGAAGGAGTTCATGGTCACCTGCAGTCGGGGGTCAATGCCATAATTGGTATCAACAGAAGTGCATCTCTACCCCATCTATAAAATCTCTTCGGCGAACACACGGGTACCTCTAGTTTACTGGGAACACTATACTACTGTAGCTTATGTACCACAAATAGTATACGACTATATAGATTGTACTGAGGCCATTTAACACCATACATTGTGTACTGTGTACAATAATGTTTTCTTGCTTACAGGGTATACCACTTTTCTTATAGTCACAGGTTATTAAACTACTATTATTATTTACTGGTAATATTACAATACTTTTCTGGGGTAGTGAGGGCAACAATGTGATATCTGGTATACTGGAGACATATACTACTGGCCATGGCTTATGCGTTGCGAGTCCGACTCGTAATTCCAACGTACCGCGATCGAAACCCACTGCTGGCTGAGTGGATTTTTATCATGGTATGGGGCGTCACAGGTCGACCCAGCCTAAAATAGGTACCAGAATGTGTGTCCTGGGTAAGTAGAGACGGCCGGCGTAATGCTGACCACATTACCCACCTAGTGCCGATTGGTCTGTAAAAATATGCGTGCTCTTCCCATATGTCCATGGGGCTTAAGGCGTGAAAAGGGATCTTGATTTTTCTTGTTTTGCGTATATCTCGTATACTCATTCATTCATTCAGTAGCATGTCCCTCGCGGAACCTCGCTGCCATAACAACCCTCCGGAAAACCTTCCTATCATGAGCAAGCTGTCCTGCGTCTGATATACCCATCTGGAGATCATCTGCCACATCCTGCACCCATCTTCTCCTTGGCCTTCCTCTTCCTCTCTTCCCAGGCATATACCCCTCCATTATTGTTCTCTCTAGACTTCCATGACGTTTCAAGTGACCAAAATATTTCAATTTTCTTTGTTTTCTCGTATACTAGGGATATTAAAATACTGTATCTCGTCCACTGGGATCGTTACACTCTAACAGCTGGCCTCTCGGGACTTTACACTGCTACACAGTGTGTATGTCTAATATTTTGGTTATAATGGGAACGAGAATAAGAAAGAAGTAAAACAAAAAAAAAAAGAAAAACAGAGAAGAAGAAAAAGAACAAGTAGAAAGCAGCAGCAGCAGCAGCAGCAGCAACAGCGGCAACAGCAGTAGAAGTAACAATTTAATATAAAAAGCATGTTGGAGACAAAACATACACAGCATAAATACAAGACTACATCATTTTACACATAACATTGTAATAAGATATCATAAAACACAGAGAGAGACAAGACAAGACGTAGACACATTAGAGAAATAAGACCCCCCCCCCCCCCATCCACCCCCTCCCCCCAAGAAAAAAAACTACAGATGCGGACATAATATAAATACAAGACTAGACACAGGCGCAGTCACATTAAAGGGAAAAAAAAACCTCCCCCGACCCCTTAAAAATAAAGACACATTAGAGAAATGAGACAAGAAACAGGTGCAAGCACATACGAGAAATAAGACAAGAAACAGGTGCAGACACCTTAGAGAAATAATACAACCCCCCCCCCCCCCCACCCCCAAAAAAGAGAGGCTAGGACATATTCGAAAAATGTGACAAGAAACAGACGCAAACATCTTAGAGAAATAAGACACAAAACAAGTTCAAACACATTACACAAATAAGATTAGACATAGGTGCGGACACTTTCGAGAAATAAGATAAGACACAGACACATTAGAGAAATAAAATTCTTTCCCCCTCACCCTCCCCCCCCCCCTTTTTTTTTTTTCTCTCGCAAATAAAAAAAAAAAAAAACAAGTTATGGACACATTAAAGAAATGAGACAAGAAACAGGTGCAGAAACATTTGAGAAAGAAGAAAAACACAAATGCAGACGCAAACTATATATTAAACAATGCAAACAAGCACGTGAACTTACAAAGGCAAGCCGTGGAGACGAAAACTTACTCTAACATAAAATAAGAACTCATTGTAATCATTAAAGGCTTTGATCACGAAATCCTTGCTTAAAAAGATGGTCCAAACGGAAGCCAACAGGATCATATCCATGATGTTCAACTTGCTTCTGTTGGCACAAATAGAAATGTTTCACCGTCACGTGCGGCATTATGACAATCATTCAACACATGGTCACTACAATTTTGATTATTCAGTACACAAGATACTAAAACAGTCACTTACTACACCGGTCATTTGGACAGTCATTCAACATGCAGACACTAATATCATTATTCGTCAATCACTGACACAATCAGTAAACGTGTGTGTGTGTGTGCGTGTATATATATATATATATATATATATATATATATATATATATATATACATATATATATATATATATATATATATATATATATATACACACACACACACACACACATAAAAATATTTATAGGTACGGACCCTGGGGCAATAATTTAACACTCAAAATACAAGTGCATTTTTTTTTTTAAGTTTCCAGAAACCATGAGTTGTTAACCCTTTGGCTCGGTACTATCGATATCGCAACACTTCGGCCTTGATTCCATGATAGATACTGTAAGTCTGAGAGAACTTTTTCGTTTCTATCATTGGATCAAGGCCGAAGTGTTGCGATATCCATAGTACCGAGCCAAAGGCTAGCAACTCATGGCTTCTGGACACCCAAAAATACTAGTGAAATAGTCCGACACTCAAAACACCAGGTTATTCAGTCAAACGTCCTGTCTTTTGAAAGATTATGAAAAGACAACAAGCTAGTAAACAAGAATGTACAATAACATTGTCGGACAATCAGTTAAAATATTTTACCAGTCAGTGGGTAAAAACACTCGTTCCGAAATACCCGATTCGATACCAACTGCAGGTGGTTTGGCATCAGACCGTTTTGCGTTGATTTCGACAACGGTATAGGGCGCCGACCGTTAAGAAAACAAAAATATATTTTGAAATAATAATTGCTTTATAAAACTAAACAGCCAGTAATGCTATAGAGCCATGGTTCTCAACCTTTCTAATGCTGCAACCCTCTAATACAGTTCCTCATGTTGTGACAACCCTCGAACATACAATTATGTATTAATTTAATGAATATTTGTTTTCCGATATTCTTAGACGACCCCTGTGAAAACGTCGTTGGACCCAAAAAGGGTCGCGACCCACAGGTTGGGAACCGCTGCTAGTGAGCTTCTAGCTTCAGCTGTTATACATCTTTCTACTTCTCTCTGTGAGTGACGATCAATACACTGTCTGTTTATTATCTATAATGTTTTACGGCCTCAGTCATACACCCTCTGTTTATTTATGTGTACGCCCGGCTCTCTTGCGCAGTTGGCTAATGTCAAGGAATGACAAGCCATTATGCATCACCTTAACAGAGTCGGGACCTGTATTACCTGTGCTCGACAAAACTTTCAAACTTGGACTCGTCCGGAAAGGTATATAGTCCCTTATATCGATATATGCCTTGATCGGAGAGAATTATGATACCTACCTCTTCCAGTTGCTTTGACTTAGCGTCATTTTCAAATTTGCAACTGTATGATAAATATTGCTGGAGTTATTTGACTATTCTTAGAAACCGGTTTACTCCTTGCTCATGTATACAAGGAACCTCTTCTTACCGACGCCTGACTTGAATTTTTGCGGCATTGTTTCTGCCGGCTTTCCTAGCGTTCAGATGTATGCATCGACGCCAGCAAATTTCACTTTCAGAAGGCGGTCTGTAGTGCGAGGACTTTTCCTATGCTTGGGTAAGTTAATTATAGTTTACGAGTACCTTAAATGATGTCTGTTAAAGTGGTCACTGCTGTAGAGAGATCAGAATCGGCTATGGGATCACACATAGTTCGACCGTTCTTGATCTCTAGAGAAGCGGATTCGAACTTAGACCTTCTTCTGTACAGACTAAAAAGCCTATGCCCTAAATAACCCACATATGCTGGTGAAAATAATGACCTTACAAGTGTGTACCATTTAAACTAACAGAAGTTTGTGCATACAAATGGGGACAGAGAATTTAGGTCAGTACTTGGGCAGCCAGCGTTGCGTGAGTGTGTTTGACACAGATCAATGAATGTGTGGGACTGGCTTGAGAGTAGTAGGGAATAGAAGTACTGACGGTAAATATTGGTGTCTGTGTGCAGATGGGAGGGGGGAGAGAGAGTGATATATGTGAGAGTGTCTATCTATCTCCACTATATATCTGACTTTCCATCTCTTGCACTAAACAGACAGATGAATGATAGGAGACATTGTCTCCTAGTCTTGAGAGTACACTCTAAGGAATGAAACAGAGGAGCAGAGGTGGAGTAGGCTGATGTGGGATGGTGACTGATGCTTTTTCTGTCTTTCCTGTCAAGATGATACCCTCTTGATGATGACTAATTCTGAGTTCTTTCCTGACAGGATGAAACCTTTGTGAAGAGCTGGCAGAAAAATCACAGTCCAACCAACACCCACCAACCAATTACCAACCAACCTATCAACCAAATACCCACCAGCTAAAACCTGTGAGGATTCCTAACATCACCAGTATGGGGTGCCATATACCCCAAACAGCCTAACAGTGCAGGAGCTTGGTGTAGCTCAGAGACAGTGTTGTGACCTGACTGGTGGGAGAGACTTGCTGAGTACCGGTACAGTTGCTGTGTCCTCTATGGTGAGATACTCTTCCACTACCTGATCCATTTGAAGCAGAATTACCAGGGTCAAAGACAGTCGAATCATCAGGAGCTGAGGGAAGCATCAACGATAGAAAGAGGATAAGTGCCAGTTTGATTCCATATTGCTATATTCATCACAGCTCCAATGTATTCCAGGGATGAAACGATGTGCTTCCTCCAGGACTTTCTGACTGTTTAGTTTTTGGTTGATTCTGGTCATTGTATTCTGAGAACCATCCATTGAAATCTGGCATCTACTTCACTATTATATATATATATATATATATATATATATATATATATATATATATATATATATATATATATATATATATATATATATATATATATATATATATATATATGTATGTATATGTTGAATTGATTACATGCATTCATTTTCATGGCTGACTTAGGTGTCTCTATTTCACCTTTCTAAGTGTTTAGCATTGGTGTATGTATGAGTCATTATTATTATATGTGTTAACATGGTTATGATAATGAACTATCATAACCTGGGAGCTTTCTTTTAATAGTAGTGGGGGTGTCCAGCCAAGTGTGCCTAGGAATATTGTATTCATATACAGATATATTTTGTAGTGCCAAAACTTGAGTTGCCCTACTCCAGAAATAAGTTGAGCGTATATTGGCCACGGGGAATCCCTTAGACCAATACGAGCCAAACGACTCAACATAATTATTTCTGAGTGCTGTTGGTTCTTAAGGAGAAATCCTTAGATCAGGCACGTGACAGGAGTGAAATGTGACAGCTAAACCGGACTGCGCGGTGACCGGGTGACGAACTCCTTGTGGTCCGAGTTCACTACCGGGGGTAGGCAGAAAAGCCACATTTCTCACAGATTTACGGTATCTATCATGGAATCAAGGCCGAAGTGTTGCGATATCCATAGTACCGAGTCAAAGGGTTAACAACACATGGTTTCTAGATACTAAAAAAAAAATTAAAAAATTTTGTATAAGAGTTTGTTCTGTAGGTCTTGTAAATCAAACGCAACTAACTGACTCACTTTAAAAATACAGACTTTTTCGGGGAAACTGCCAAGCGGAGGAAAAACTCCACAGTGAAGAACGTCCAACAGACGGTGTTCATTAAGCTAATAGGGTGTAATTCCACAGAAAATATCAGGTATCGGGGGTCTCCGGGTAGAGGAACATGGCCTGAAAGATCCTTCTTGACGTCTTCGGTAACGTAGCGAAAGCTAGGTTCACTCTCCAACATAAAGCATATTGACGCCAAGGCAACAAACATGTTGTAGAGTCCATTCCAGATCTGCCAACAGTGGTAGGTATGTCAATGATGTGTGGGTATATCAATAAGCTGGTTCATTGTGTAGGGATATATGAATAAGGTAGGTCAACAAGTCTTTAAATACGTGTGAGATATATCAACATGTTTGAATATACTGTTTATGAGATATATTAACAAGTGTTGGTGCACTACTACTGATGGTGCGGCTGCTGTTACTGCTGTTACTGCTGTTACTGCATACTACTACTACTACTACTACTACTACTACTACTACTACTACTACTACTACTACTACTACTACTACTACTACTACTACTACTACTACTACTACTACTACTACTACTACTACTACTACTACTACTACTACTACTACTACTACTACTACTACTACTACTACTACTACTAATACTACTACTACTACTACTACTACTACTACTGCTGCTGCTTCTTCTTTTTCTTCTTCTTCTTCTTCTTCTTCTTCTCTTCTTCTTCTTCTTCTTCTTCTTTCTTCTTCTTCTCTTCTTCTTCTTCTTCTTCTTCTTCTTCTTCGTCGTCTTCTTCTTCTTCTTCTTCTTCTTCTTCTTCTTCTTCTTCTTCTTCTTCTTCTTCTTCTTCTTCTTCTTCTTCTTCTTCTTCTTCTTCTTCTTCTTCTTCTTCTTCTTCTTCTTCGTCTTCTTCTTTTACAGTATCACAAACACTGACAACAAGTTAACATCGCGGCCCAACAGCCCCTATAGGAACATTACACAAATCAAAACGACCAAAAGTACAAACAAAAATGCATACAATCACTTAACGGACGAATTCCCGATTACCATCACACTGATGTGGGGCGAGTGAAATAAATGACACAAATGATGATAAAGATGGGCCACGCAATGCAAAGGACCATAACTCAAAGGTTTTAGATAAAACTGTGTTGACTGTTAAGTCTCTTAGATAAGTTTAAAACCAAAAAGACAGATGAAAAGTCGCCTTCAAGTGTGCTCATAGTTTCATAGCCATATAGGATAATTTGATATAAACTTTTGTTATCTTCTTCTTCTTTGCGTTCACCAGCTGTAAACTCTGGTGGGAAGTTGTGGTTGTTCGTCCACTTCTGGACTCACCGACACTTGAGTGTTGCGTGTGCATCCGTTTGACAGCTCTGACACATTTGAGTGTAGACTGCTGGTTCATTGCCTCTCAGGCAGATGCACTCCGACTTCGAAGAAAGCTCCCAATTAGTCGACTCTTACGACATGTTTTGGGCAGGCAGAGGGTCTATTCTTGTTTTCCCAATAATAGGGCCCCGGAACCCACACAGGGGGACTGTTGTTATGAGGTAAAGCATTTGATTTCAGAAGATTGTTTAAGGCATCGTATATAATCTGGACACGGGGTATACAGTACACCAAATGCAGTCGAGAAACAAGGTATACTTTTTCTTCTTCGCGTTTACCAGTTGTAAACACCAGCGGAAGGTTTTGGTTGTTTGTCCATCTCAGGACTGTTGTTCCATAGCACGAGTGTTGCGTGCAAATCCGTTTTACCGGTATGACTTATCTCAATTAATCGACTCTTAGGACATGCACGTTGGGGAGGCAGTGGGTCTATTTTTGCCCCCCCCCCACCCCCCCCACCCCATGGGGCCTTGGAACCCACACGGGAAGAGGCATACGAAGCTGCATGGGTAAACTGTGTATGAGCGGGGTCAAACAAGTTTGGGTATACTACTGAGATATGTATAAAAGCGTTGGTATATGAAAGAGATGTGTCAAACAAGTGTGGGTGTGTTTATGAGATATGTTTAAAAAAATTGTGTATGAATGAGGTATGTCTACATGTGTGGGTATATGAATTAGATATGTATACGCTTACGCGTGTAGGTATATGAATGAGATATGTCAAACAGCGTAGGTGTATGTTTAAAATATTCTACATAAATGTAGGTAAATGAATGAGATTTATCAGCAAATGTGGGTCTACTGTGTGTGAGATATGGCACCACGTTTTTGTGAGTAGGGGTAACAGATTGTAGATACTGTTACAGATCTGTCGACAAGTGTGGCTATTCTGTGAAGGAGATCGGGCATCTGCTGAGGCGACGCGGCCGATGCATGACTTGATATTATCTTGCACATATGATGCTGCGAAATTCTCTCTCTCTCTCTCTCTCTCTCTCTCTCTCTCTCTCTCTCTCTCTCTCTCTCTCTCTCTATCTATCTATCTATCTATCTATCTATCTATCTATCTATCTATCTATCTATCTATCTATCTATCTATCTATCTATCTATCTATCTATCTATCTATCTATCTATCTATCTATCTATCTATCTATCTATCTATCTATCTATCTATCT
The DNA here is from genome assembly GCA_905116865.2 of Candidula unifasciata. Taxonomy (NCBI): domain Eukaryota; kingdom Metazoa; phylum Mollusca; class Gastropoda; order Stylommatophora; family Geomitridae; genus Candidula; species Candidula unifasciata. Next base: position 277,754 of record CAJHNH020008223.1, on the reverse strand, counting down.
ATCTATCTATCTATCTATCTATCTATCTATCTATCTATCTATCTATCTATCTATCTATCTATCTATCTATCTATCTATCTATCTATCTATCTATCTATCTATCTATCTATCTATCTATCTATCTCTCTCTCTCTCTCTCTCTCTCTCTCTCTCTCTCTCTCTCTGTCTGTCTGTCTGTCTGTCTGTCTGTCTGTCTGTCTGTCTGTCTGTCTGTCTGTCTGTCTGTCTGTCTGTCTGTCTGTCTGTCTGTCTGTCTGTCTGTCTGTCTGTCTGTCTGTCTGTCTGTCTGTCTGTCTGTCTGTCTGTCTGTCTGTCTGTCTGTCTGTCTGTCTGTCTGTCTGTCTGTCTGTCTGTCTGTCTGTCTGTCTGTCTGTCTGTCTGTCTGTCTGTCTGTCTGTCTGTCTGTCTGTCTGTCTGTCTGTCTGTCTGTCTGTCTGTCTGTCTGTCTGTCTGTCTGTCTGTCTGTCGATCTGAAGGTCGTAGGTTCGGTCTTGACGGAGCAGGACTTTTTCTTTCTTCAAAAATTCCCTTGACTCTCTTGTCCACCCAGCCTTAAATGGGTACCAGGTACACTTCTATGAAGTATAGGCGGCCGGCATGATGCTGACTAGGTTATTCATCGAGTGCTGATTGGACTATAACATATAGATCCAGCCCTATGTGCCCAATACGCCTGAAGGTGTGGGAAAGGGTACTTAAAAAAAAAAAGGTCTTGTGATCATGGTATTGTTTTTGCTACTGCGCTTAGATTGGAGTTATAATGTTGTGTTTGTTATCGTGTTTGAGTTGAGTTGGTTAAGACCAGACATCACAGTACTCGGGTCATTTCCACAAAGGTTCCGTCCTCTCTTGAGTAGCTAGCGAGCAGCAGTGCCGATGGTACCAGTCTGGTTGAATGTCCGCCTTGCCTTTCCCCTGGGTGTTGAGTGTCGACCAGATACCATATTCACCTCCCATGTTGATCTGTTATGTGTCTCAGCCAGGTTTATTTGCTACTAAAGGGCTTTAACCCCATCTAGCGTGTCATTCATCAGTTTGCCACCAAGAGGTGCAGAACCAGCAGTCGTGTCCGTTTATTCGTTTCCCAGTACGCCTGAATCCTCCAGAGAAGTTATGCAAAAGGCTTATCAGCTCGGGACTGTTTATCACTGGGTATTATAGCATCCAAATTACAGCCTAAGTCAGCTTTGTCATTCCTATCTAATGCTAATAATTATCAGGTTTGAGGTTTTTAACAACGGACCAATGTCATGGCACATAAGTAAATGAGAAGTGCTCCGTTCTTCTTCTAACTCAAGCCTGAGCCCAAAGAAGTTTAGCACAGTGTATAAGCTCTGTAGCACCAGCGAGGATCATGAAAAACTTTGGGTAGATTTGTAACTCCAAATTTTGCCCGGGCATCGCCGTCATGCTACTTTTTTTCGATTTCCAACTGCCAAAGGATTTTTTTTAAATATGTGCAACAATGCAAACGGGCGTCCGATCTCACTACCGAGAGACCAGGTTAAATACTAGAAGTCCAAGTCCACGTGAAAAAATCCCAGCTCTCACCGGGGATTAAACCAGGCACCTATAGTACTCGAGGCGTACACCATGTATCGAGACCACGCAGCCCCCTAATAATTATCAGTCAATGTGACAGAAACACTTGGTTTCTTATTTTCATATAATTAGGTTGCCAATACACCAACCCAGTCATAACTTGGTTGTAAACCCAATATCTTACCTTGGTTGTAAACCCAGTATCTTACCTTCGTTGTAAAACGAGTATCGTACCTTGGTTGTAAACCCACTATCTTACCTTGGTTGTAAAACGAGTATCGTACCTTGGTTGTAAACCCAATATCTTACATTGGTTGTAAAACGAGTATCGTACCTTGGTTGTAAACCCAATATCTTACCTTGGTTGTAAAACGAGCATCGTACCTTGGTTGTAAAACGAGTATCGTACCTTGGATGTAAACCCAATATCTTACCTTGGTTGTAAAACGAGTATCGTACCTTGGTTTTATACCCAATATCTTACCTTGGTTTAAAACCCAGTATCTTACCTTGGTTGTAAAACGAGTATATTATCTTGGTTGTCAACCCAATATCTTACCTTGGTTGTAAACCCAGTATCTCACCTTGGCAGTTCGAGAGTAGGTCGGATTAGAAACGGTGTTCCAGACATGATCAAAGAAAGGACTCCTCCCTACAATGCCCTCATAGTCATCCCTGGCAGAAAAATATCGGAGTATATCTGTGTTGAAATTTAAAAAAAAAAATAACATGCTCTGTTTCAGTGACACTATTCGGCTGCACACAGGATACACTGAATTTGATGAAAACTCAGGCACACAGTTATGGTTGCTCGCCCACTTCTGGACTTTGATTTTCTACTAGAACTAGAGTTTTGCGTGCACTCCGTTTTACAGACCTGGCTTTTGTGTGTGCAAACTAATGGTCCCTAGTGTCTCTAACAGAAGCACTCCGACTTTGAAGAAAACTCCCCTAATAAGTCGACCTTTACGAACAGATTTTGGGGGTCTGTGATATCATTCACAAAAGCCTCCGCTCTTTTTCCATTCTAATTTATGTGCTCACTGGAATACCTTGCAGCGTCAGGGCAGGAAGAGATCTATGGAATCAAGCCCTTTCGTTCACTTCGTATACAGTACTTTTCAGTCTCTGATATTTCTGCTATCTTCTGGTTGACATCTGGCTCTGTTACCGTTGTATCTGTATAACATTGCTGTCTGTGGTGCCTTGTTTGATATCAATCTTGTCACATGGCCAGAATATTTGATTTGTTGTTACCGATAACATTTTTTTTCTCTCTTTAATATGACTGTTAAAAAATTAGTGGGTCCGTGCCTGGGCTTTGAAAATTAGAGTGGTCTGCGAATCTGATCTAATTGGGAACACGATCTGATATAGAGGAGACGTAGACTTTAGAGCATGCAGAGAATCTGTATGATACACCAAAGCTAAAGGATGCACATAATCTATATGATACACAGAAGCTAAAGGGTGCATTGAATCTATAAGATACACAGAAGCTGGAGAATACACATAATCTATATGATACACAGAAGCTAGAGGATGCACATAATCTAAAAGATACAAAGAAGCTAGAGAATGCACATAATCTATAAAATACACAGCAGCTAGAGGATGTACATAATCTGCATGATACACATAAGCTAGAGGGTGCACATATTCTATATGATACACAGAAGCTAGAGGAGGCACATATTCTATATGATACACAGAAGCTAGAGGATGTACATAATCTATAAAATACACAGAGACTAGAGGATGCACATAATCTATACGATACACAGAAGCTAGAGAATGCACATAATCTATAAGATACACGAAGCTAGAGGATGCACATAATCTATATGATACATAAAAGCTAGAGGATTCATATAATCTATATGATACACAGAAGCTAGAGAATGCACATAATCTATATGATACACAGAAGCTAGAGGATGCATATAATCTAAATGATACATAAAAGCTAGAGGATTCACATAATCTATATGATACACAGAAGCTAGAGGATGCACATAATCTATCAAATACACAGAAGCTAGAGGATGCACATAATCTATATGATACACAGAAGCTAGAGGATGCACATAATCTATATGACAAACAGAAGCTAGAGGATGCACATAATCTATCAGATACACAGAAGCTGGAGAATGCACATAATCTGTGTAATACACAGAAGCTAGAGGATGCACATAATCTATACGATACACAGAAGCTAGAGAATGCACATAATCTATTAGATACACAAACGGTAGAGGATGCACATAATCTATATGATACACAGAAGCTAGAGGATGCATATAATCTATATGATACATGAAAGCTAGATGATTCACATAATCTATATGATACACAGAAGCTAGAGGATGCACATAAACTATCAGATACACAGAAGCTAGAGGATGTACATAATCTATATGATATACGGAAGCTAGAGGATGCACATAATCTATATGATACACAGAAGCTAGAGGATGCACATAATCTATATGATACACAGAAGCTAGATGATGCATATAATCTATATGATACACAGAAGCTAGAGGATGCACATAATCTATATGACAAACAGAAGCTAGAGGATGCACATAATCTATATGACAAACAGAAGCTAGAGGATGCACATAATCTATCAGATACACAGAAGCTAGAGGATGCACATAATCTATATGATACACAGAAGCTAGAGGATGTACATAATCTATAAGATACACAGAGACTAGAGGATGCACATAATCTATATGATACACAGAAGTTAGAGAATGTACATAATCTATCAGATACACAGAAGCTAGAGGATGTACATAATCTATAAGATACACAGAGACTAGAGGATGCACATAATCTATAAGATACACAGAGACTAGAGGATGCACATAATCTATCAGATACACAGAGACTAGAGGATGCACATAATCTATATGATACATAAAAGCTAGAGGATGTACATAATCTATAAGATACACAGAAGCTAGAAGATGCACATAATCTATACGATACACAGAACCTAGAGGATGCACATATTTTAGAAGATACAGAGAATCTAGGGATACACTTAATTTAGGGCCGTGTTACTGGACCTTTTTTTGTAGCATTCACGACCCACCAAAACAGCTGAAAGTGTTTCGAGGCCAACATGACTACTTACCAAACACAGAAACACAAGAAAACTAGACAGCAGCTGATTTGTTCAATCGTCAAAAAAAAAAAAAAAAAAATTACAAGTTTTCAGCTACTGCTACTTCGGCTGCTGCTTAGAAAGTTCAGAAGAAATTATTTTAGAGACAGCGGCGCTGTTTCTCATATACGAAGCGGTGCAGTAGCGTCCATTCGATTTCCCCGTTTTTTTTTTTTTTTTTAAAGTCCTCACATATAGTAAGTCCTTGAGATGGTAATCCTACCGTCTGGTAGGGAAAAACAACCTACCCGACTTCGTTACAAGACTAAACAGAATTGTTGTGTGTGCGGCCCACTAGTGGCATGCGGGCCATGGATTGAAGAGCACTGATCCAGCGGGTGCACATAATGTAGAATATAACGACCATGTAGAGAATCTACAATGGATATATGATGCACATAATCTAGATGATATACAGAAACTAGAGGGTGCACATAATGTAGAGTATACCGATTATGTAGAGAATCTACAATAGATATATGATGCACATAATCTAGATGATTTACAGAAACTACAGGGTCAACATAATGTAGAATATAACGACCATGTAGAGAATCTACAATATATATATGATGCACATAATCTAGATGATATACAGAAACTAGAGGGTGTACATAATGTAGAATATACCGACCATGTAGAGAATCTACAAAAGATATATGTTACACACATTCTAGATGATATACAGAAGCTAGAGGGTGCACATAATTTAAAAGATGCAGATAATTTTCTTGATACATAGAATCTACACATGATACACATAATCTACATATACACATAATCTAGAAGTTACGCAGAATCTAGAGGATGCGCAGAATTTAGAGTATACTGCACTAATAACAACGTTACGTGATATACCTTAGCGTCTTGTCGATGTCATCAATGATTATCTGCTTTCTGTCGCCTTCCTCAAACACTGTCCAGCAACATTCGGACACTAGGTCGGTTGGTATATCCCAGAACTGCATCTCGCATTTCATAGCCATGCTGTCAGGACAGGACAGGACAAACATACACTGTATGCATCATTTCACATTTTATAGCCATTCACTTAGAAGACTGAAATAAATTAATTTCGCATTTCATAGCCTTGCTGTCAGGACAGGACAGGACAAACATACACTGTATGCATCATTTCACATTTTATAGCCATTCACTTAGAAGACTGAAATAAATTAATTTCGCATTTCATAGCCTTGCTGTCAGGACAGGACAAACATACATTACATGCATCATTTCACAATACATGCTCATGTTGTCACAGGGGAATAGTGAATTATGTAAACTATTCCATATTTTATGGCTTTTTTTTTTTGAACAGGATAGAAATAACCTATATAATATTCACAATTTCATAATTCATGACCAAAAAGGCATCGAAATTACACATATTATGTGCATCACGTCACATTTCATGGCCATGCTAATATAGACAACACATGTATGATATACATAGATCATTTCACTCTTTTATAATGGTAGAGAAAACACATAAATAATATACACCAGCTCACATTTCATTCTGTCTGGAGAAAACACATGTGTGATATACATCACCTCACATTTCATTCTGTCTGGAGAAAACACATGTGTGATATACATCACCTCACATTTCATTCTGTCTGGAGAAAACACATGTTTGATATACACTATCTCACATTTCATTCTGTCTAGAGAAAACACATGTGTGAAATACACGATCTCACATTTCCTTCTGTCTGGAGAAAATACATGTGTGATACACACCATCTCACATTTCATTCTGTCTGGAGAAAACACATGTGTGATACACACTATCTCACATTTCATTCTGTGTGGAGAAAACACATGTGGGTCTATTCTTGTTTTTCACATAAAAGGGTCCCGGCACCCACCCGGGGACTGATCAGACAGTAAAACAGACCCGGACCAGACAGTATAGCAATGCCTACAGCGGCTATCTAGCAATCTGCCTACAGCGACGATCTAACAATTTACCTGCAGCAGTTTCTGGGCACATGCAGCTGTCCTGTTCTGTAGAGATCAAGGATATAACCCATCAATCTGGGGTTCCTGTCGAAGTGTAGTTCCTGTTGCGAGGTCATGGCCACCTTGCCAAGCCGGGTGTAGGGATAGCGTCTCAGAGCGAAGCGGGACGTGATGAAGACAGTTCCACCCACGTTCAAGTACAGCCGGTCTGATTCTGGGATTGTGGCTTCATCGTCATATCTATCTGGTTTGTCTGTCTTCATGTTAGTTTTCCAGTCGGTTCAGCCTGGCGCGTTTGCTTGCGTGTTTCCCCTAAGTGAAAAGATTTTCTTCAGCAGTCATAAAATACATTACATAACACTTGACTTATTAGGGTCGTGGAGGTGTATTAATGGAAGCACTAGCACAAAAAATCCGCCATATTTCTTTGTTTTCCTCTTGATGAATAAGTATATGAAAAATTAGTCTTGTCCATTTTTTGATGTTCTCAGCAATCATAAATTGTCTACAATAATCATAAAAAATGTTAGTTGCGTATCTTTTACAGGACGTTGTAGAATCAACCACAGCATTTTTTGACTGTTTTGGTTTTTCTAGGCACAATTACATTTGATAGTTTGCCGTTGCTTCCTGGATGGTCGACTCTCGGTACCACTGCCGAAACAACGCAAGATGGTCTGCTGTAAAATTGCCTGCAGCTGGGATCTAACCCGGCACCACCCCGGCATTACGAATAGCGTTAGCAATGCCTAAGCAACAGACACCGATTAAAAAATCATACCATTGGGAAATTCAGATGTCAGTCACGCTCCATTCACGATAAACATAATTATGAGGACATACATACTGCACAATCACTTTGTTAAAAAACATGTTATCATGGCTAAGATATTTGTAAATCTGAACCAAAAACAATGAAATAAGGAAGGATTATCTTCGTCTTCTACTTCCTCCTCCTCCTGCTCCTCTTCTTCATCTTCTTCGTCTTCGACACATAATTAATCATAAATGCGAGCAGATTGTTTCAGTTAACCGAGACAGTTATCATACAGTTAAGCAAATGCTCTTCGACAAGTCGATCTGTTTTGTGCTATTACGTGTAGCTAACCACCCGCCGTCTCCTCGTTTTTCAACTCTTCACACTTTAGGTCCCCTCACCCCCTTTGTGTTGCTTAGTTTGACTGTATTCCTTGGTCTCTGTAGCCCTAGTCCAATCATGACGTTTTTTTTTTCTCATTGTGTACTATTCAACGCCAGCGGTTTTTACTCATCTCTTGATTCACTGGAATTTGTTTAGTTCTACTCCAGAAGCTCTGCATTAGGGATCTGCCATGCCATCAATTATTTATGTTCTAAATAGTGACCACGTAATGAATTAAGCTAGGTCTCGTTTATTTGTAGTTTATTATTAATAATTCGGGCTGTTCTCCATATTGAAGCGCCCTACCCAGTTATGATGAGACATTTATTCTTCTTTGACTTAGCATTCACTGGCTGGAAACCCCCGTGAAAAGTTCTTACTGCTCGTCCATTTTTTTTTTTTTTTTACTTTAGTCTTAAGTTTTGCCTGCATATTCGTTTTACAGATTTGGTTTATTTGTATGCAGATTGAAGGCTTAGTACCTCTCAGGCAGATAAACTCCAGTGTGTAGGGGGTGTTTCACCTGATTAATCGGTTTTTACAACGTGCTTGGAAAGGTTGGGGGGGGGGGGGGGTCTATTTACCAACCTCACCAGCCTTCCCAATGGGGCCCTGAACTCTCATGGGGAGATCTGACATCTGAGTTAGATTTTTCAGCTGTGGTACTAGTTTACATTTCCAGTGACTTTTACAACTGCAAGTTATTTACCGTTTATTATTGACTACCAGTTATCTTCTGTTCGCCAATACACACCTGTTATCGCGGACCTCTAGAGTTTATCAGAGAGTGTGTACAACAGCCTTCATGCACTCGCATCTCTTGTCATAGTTCCGGTCAACACTTGGAGCGTTCCTTGTTTTGTCTGTTGAGTGTGCAAACTTCTTCTGCAAATACGTGCCGTGTGGTGTTGGTAATCATGCCTACCCACAACCCTCTGTCCCGCGTACTGTCAATCAGAGGCGCAGACATATTCATGGCATTGTGGTGCTGGGGTGTCTGTGGATTACCTACCTCCCCGGGCAGCAGCTAGAAATGCCCTGTACAGTTCTAAAGGAAATATGGGTTGTGTTTCTGCCTTTCCCTTAAACACGTAGCTAAGGTGGGGCTCACAGTGTTCTCATTCCCCGCCACCAGATTGCCTGCAGGTTTCGCTGAGCTCTTCATGTCTCTAAGCATGGCCTAAGCATGAGTAGTTGGGGCAACTGGATCGTCACGTCCTGAGTCCCTGTGCCTTCACGATAGTTTCCGGTATTCAGGGGGGTTAGCATACTTGTTTCCATTCCTAAGACTGTTCAGCACACCTCTGGTTCCTTCCCTCCCACAGGGGGCAGTACGGTGTGGTGCACCGGGTTTATTATCGAGGTTTGCTCCTCTAGATCCATTGTGTTTTGCCTGGGGATTCGCACCCCCAGTTACCGGGACTACCTCGGGGAGGCTGTGACTCTTCGCCACGCACAATGGTCTTGAGGTAAGAGAGGTTTTGCTAGGTCAAGAGGCTGACACCACAATGGACGCTCCTTTCGTGAACAGATATTAACTAGACCTAGGGTGAAGTAAGAGGGGGGAACCCACTACCCCAGAGGCGCAGACACACAGAAACTATTACGGGTGCTCGGTTGCCTCCTTACAAATTATTCAGCAGCTAAATGAGTCTAAACCTAGTTTAAGTGCTTAATTGTATGTATGGGTGGGTCTTTGTTTATGTGTGTGCGTGATCTCAAACGTGGTGTCAACGAATGTGGCCGCAGGAGTGCATTAGAGAAAATGATAGCTTTATCCTGCGAAGGAGAGATGCAACCTGCAAGCCTTATGTGTCGGCAGGGCAGAACAGGCACTTAGCCTTGATTGGCAGCAGGTCTAGGAGGGAAGCTCCGACACGTGGACAGAGAACTACCCCTATTCTTCTTCTTCTTCTTCTTTACGTTCACTGGCTGTAAACTCCTGAGGAAAGTTCTAGTAATTCGTCCACTTCTAGACTTTGCTCTTGTTCCAAAACTGGAATTATGTGTTCAACCCGTTTTAGAGATCTAGTGTACTTGTATCCAGACTGCTGGTTCATCGCCTCGCAAGCAGATGCAATCCGGCTTAGAATGACACATCTGTAAAAAATTGCCTTCAATGGCAGGCTTGCATGGGCCAGTGAGTATACCCCCCCCCCCCATTTCCCCTTCCCGAAAAAGGACCATCGGAACACAGTGCTTTTCTGATTTGGTCGCTTATACTGCAAGCTAATGTAAGGATCTGTCACCGTCCGTGTTTTTCTATTCGTTACGACCATTTTGTCTTACGTTATTGTGTTTTATTAGAATACCGATTAGTTCGATTTTCGGCTTTTGGAATCGTTTGATTTTTTAAACTCTTCTAATTAAAGTCCACGAGATGTAGAGTTAGTAATCATGTCTATCCACAACAATCTATCTTGCGTACTGTACTTTCAGTCAACTCTGACATGGATGATCTTCCGTGCCATTATGTCACACTGTCCAGCAGCTTCTCTCTTGGTTTCCCCTCTCCAACTCTCCCACTGTCACTAAGTACTTCAGTTTCTCTTTTTTCATTTTAAAGAAGGCAACCAGTTCTATTCGTGAGTTAGTTCATTTCCCGACATCTTCATGACTATTTCATCTACCAGAATATTCTCTTCGTTTTTCGGTAAAACCACGTCTCTGACGTTTCCATTAATTTTTCACTAATCGATGAAATACATGTGATTCGCTTCCTTATAACAGGATAGGAATTATATAGCTTTTGAGAATTCTCTTTTTCGTCGCAATTGACAAGGAGAGATTGCGTAGAATATTTTTTATTTTGTGAAATGCTGCCTTTGTATGAGCTGTTCTACACTTAATTTCATTAATGCATCTCCCATCTCATGTTAACCAAATACTTACACTTTGTCCACTTGCTTGAGGATTGTCAAGTTTACTTTGATGTTGTGTTTCAAACGATCCATTTTCTTTGTAATTCCCATTACTTCTGTTTTTCTGATGTTCAAACTAAGAACCTTGTTTTGACTTCCTGTAACAGTTATTTCCATTATTTCTTGCAGATTTGTTTCATATTCAGCGACCAAAACTACGTGGTCAGCATATCGCAGGCTGTTAACAATATGCCCACCAGCCGATATTCCTGGCATACCATGTATGGATTATTGTTTCAATGTACAAACTGAAACAAAATTGGATGATAGTACACAACGCTGTCTAACGCTTTGTCTAATACTTTGAAAAGTTCCAACTTGGTTGGCAATTCTTATTGCTGCTTATCGTTAACAGTATATATTTTTGATTATTCTCAGATCTTTACCATCAATTTGTAAGGTTTCAAAATTATTTTTTTTAATTTAAATAGTCGAGCATATGCTTCTTGTTACCAGTATATGTTTTTTGATTATTCTCAGATCTTTACCATCAATTTGTAAGGTTTCCCCATTTTTATTGTTATTAATTGTATTTTAAATAATCGAGCATATACACCGCCCTTCAACGTCTGCAAAAGTCAAAGTGTGTGTCTGGCAACACCAAGATCAGAATATATAGAACGTTGATAATACCAGTCGTTTTATATGGCTCTGAAACTATAAGCACAATTAAAAAAGATGAAACCTTATTACAGGCTTTCGAAAACAAGAGTCTTACGACGAATGATTGGGCCCATCAAAGATGCAAACAGCGGGCAGTGGAGAGCGAGAATCAACAAAAACATTCATAATATTCTAAATCACCATTGATCCCTGGCATAACGAGAGTTAATAGACTGAAATGGTTGGGGCATATTGAAAGAATTCAGATGACCGAGAAGTAAAAACTATACACAAGAGAGAGGAATGGTCGTAGACCAGGAGGCAGACCAAGAAGACCACGGAGAGATAATATCCAGACAGACCTGCAAACACTTGGTGTCACCAACTGGTAAGAGAAGGCCAACAAGAGAGATGCGTGGAGGCGAGTGATGTCTCTAGCAATGAACCTTAAGGGCTCGGAATGCTGAAGAAGAAGAAGAAGAAAAAGAAGAAGAAGAAGAAGAAGAGCACATACACCATTTGAATAAGTAAGTATCGTCTAAATTTAAAAGCAGACACATCTCCACACCCGCAAGCATGTACACCAATCCTCTCGCCAACCCACACACAAACTACGACGAAAATACAAGGAGCACTTATTCACAAACTAGTTTCATTTAAGAACATGAAATTACGCCATCACAAAGCTAATATGATTCCATAATTTTAATTAGTTAATTTGATGTGCAAAGTAAATGAGGAAATTTGTACATAGAGTGCCCAAATACTGAACAAAACTTGACATGCAACATGGGGGAGAAAGGGAGGGCAGGGGGGGCGGGGGTGGGGGGGAGCTTGCACGTGAGTGAGCACTGGAGTGTGCTGAGAGATGGTGGTGTTTCTAACCAGTCTTTTCTCTTTGCAGTTTGTTCTCATTCATTTGCAGGTATTAGTTACCACGAGGAACTCTTCTGCGTACTTATGTTGACACGATACATTTTTCTATAGACTGTTCTTATCATGCTACAAAACTGAATGTTGAATGTTGAATTAATGATCGACATCGTAACACTCGAACACTCCCATAAGCGCTTCGTACCCATCTTCAGCAGCAAGCGACCATTTCCAGTTCCTATGGCACCAGTAACTGATTGTACACCCCCCCCCCACCCCCTTGAGTGTTGAGCGTCAACCACATCCGCTTTAGACTCAGCGCAGCAGCACCATTCTCCTTAGACCGAAATGATCTCTTTGTGCCCTCGCACTGTTCACTCGCTCCCAAGTAGAAACAATTGGATTTAGCCTAATTTTCAAGTTTAAACACGAAAACAAAAATCTCCAAAATTACAATAAAACCTGACAGAAATAACATAAACGAGAACGGACATTTAAAGTCAAAGAGGCCCACTAATAGCCGTGCCTAAAGAAGAAAAAAAAAATACCTACACATTATGCAAAAATTTGCGCTAGAATATATTTGGGTAATATTTTCAAATAATAATGGGGCTGCTGACCTAAAATGTTTGGGAAACTACCAGAAAATTTTTTTGTGTAAACACAATGATATTGTTTAGCACCTCCAAAAAAGTTTATTTTTTATTTTTTGAAAATCAGAGAAATTCATGCTGCTAATATATGAAAAAAAAGTATTTACGTGAAAAGTCAAAGCTGTAGTGCTTTTACTATGAAATGAACTAATTATGTGAAAGTCAGAGCTGTCTAGCTTTCTCTATGAAATGAACTAATTACGTGAAAGTCAAAGCTGTCTTGCTTTCACCATGAAATGAACTAGCTACTTGAAAGTCAAAGCTGACGTGCTTTCACTATGGAATTTACTAATTACGTGAAAGTAAAAGCTGTCTTGCTTTCACTACGAAATAAACTAATTACGTGAAAATCAAAACTGTCTTGCTTTCACTACGAAAAAAACTAATTACGTGAAAATCAAAACTGTCCTGCTTTCACTACGAAATAAACTAATTACGTGAAAGTCAAAACTGTCTTGCTTTCACTATGAAATAAACCATTTATGTGAAAGTCAATTAGGCTTGTGTTGCTTGCACAAAGAAATCAGCTTTTACGTGTGGATATCGATGAGAGGTTGCTTGCACTAAACAATGGAGTAATACCGGTCATCAATTGGATACGTCAGTTTGTCACACTCATGCTTGTACCTGAACATGTATAAGGCCCTGTCAAACAGAAACATCATCAATAGTACCAGAACATGTATATGGCCCTATCAAACAGAAACATCATCAATGGTACCAGAACATGTATAAGGCCCTGTCAAACAGAAACATCATCAATAGTACCAGAATTTGTATAAGGCTCTGTCAAACAGAAACATCATCTATGGCACCAGAACATGTATAAGGCCCCGTCAAACAGAAACATCATCAATGGTACCAGAACACGTATAAGGTCTTGTCAAAACAGAAACATCATCAATGGTACCAGAACTTGTATAAGGCCCTGTCAAACAGAAACCTCATCAATGGTACCAGAACATGTATAAGGCTCTGTCAAACAGAAACATCATCAATGATACCAGAACATTTATAAGGCCCTGTCAAACAGAAACATCATCAATGGTACCAGAACATGTATAAGGCCCTGTCAAACAGAAACATCATCAATGGTACCAGAACATGTATAACGCCCTGTCAAACAGAAACATCATCAATGGTACCAGAACATGTCTAAGGCCCTGTTAAACAGAAACATCATCAATGGTACCAGAACATGTATAAGGCCCGGTCAAACAGAAACATCATCAATGGTACCAGAACTTGTATAAGGCCCTGTCAAACAGAAACATCGTCAATGGTACCTGAACATGCATATAGCCCTGTCAAACTGAAACATCATCAATGGTACCAGAACTTGTATAAGGCCCTGTCAAACAGAAACATCATCAATGGTACCAGAACATGTATACTGTCAAACAGAAACATCATCAATGGTACCAGAACATGTATTAGGCCCTGTCAAACAGAAACATCATCAATGGGACCAGAGCATGTATAAGGCCCTGTCAAACAGAAACATCATCTATGGCACCAGAACATGTATATGGCCCTTTCAAACAGAAACATCATCAATGGTACCAGAACATGTATAAGGTCTTGTCAAACAGAAACATCATCAATGGTACCAGAACTTGTATAAGGCCCTGTCAAACAGAAACCTCATCAATGGTACCAGAACATGTATAGGGCTCTGTCAAACAGAAACATCATCAATGATACCAGAACATGTATAAGGCCCTGTCAAACAGAAACATCATCAATGGTACCAGAACATGTATAAGGCCCTGTCAAACAGAAACATCATCAATTGTACCAGAACATGTCTAAGGCCCTGTTAAACAGAAACATCATCAATGGTACCAGAACATGTATAAGGCCCGGTCGAACAGAAACAGCATCAATGGTACCAGAACTTGTATAAGGCCCTGTCAAACAGAAACATCATCAATGGTACCAGAACATGTATATGGCCCTGTCAAACAGAAACATCATCAATGGTACCAGAACATATATAAGGCCCTGTCAAACAGAAACATCATCAATGGTACCAGAACATGTATACTGTCAAACAGAAACATCATCAATGGTACCAGAACATGTATAAGGCCCTGTCAAACAGAAACATCATCAATGGTACCAGAACATGTATAAGGCCCTGTCAAACAGAAACATCATCAATGGTACCAGAACATCAAACAGAAACATCATAATGTATATAACCCTGTCAAAAACAGAAACATCATCAATGGTACCAGAACATGTATAAGGCCTGTCAAACAGAAACATCATCATCATGTATTGTACCAGAACATGTACCAGAAATGGCCCTGTCAAACAGAAACATCATCAATGGTACCAGAACATGTATAAGGCCCTGTCAAACAGAAACATCATCAATGGTACCAGAACATGTATAAGGCCCTGTCAAACAGAAAAAACATCAATACCAGAACATCAATGGTACCAGAACTTGTATAAGGCCCTGTCAAACAGAAACATCATCAATGGTACCAGAACATGTATAAGGCCCTGTCAAACAGAAACATCATCAATGGTACCAAAACATGTATAAGGCCCTGTCAAACAGAAACATCATCAATGGTACCAGAACATGTATAAGGCCCTGTCAAACAGAAACACCATCAATGGTACCAGAACATGTATAAGTTCCTAACAAACAGAAACATCATCAATGGTACCAGAACATGTATAAGGCCCTGTCAAACAGAAACATCATCAATGGTACTAAAACATGTATGAGGCCCTGTCAAACAGAAACATCATCAATGGTACCAGAACTTGTATAAGGCCCTGTCAAACAGAAATATCATCAATGGTACCAGAACATGTACATGGCCCTGTCAAACAGAAACATCATCAATGGTACCAGAACATGTATAGGGCCCTGTCAAACAGAAACATCATTAATGGAACCAGAACATGTATAAGGCCCTGTCAAACAGAAACATCATTAATGGTACTAGAACATGTATAAGGCCCTGTCAAACAGAAACATCATCAATGGTACCAGAACATGTGTAAGGCCCTGTCAAACAGAAACACCATCAATGGTACCAGAACATGTATAAGTCCCTGTCAAACAGAAACATCATCAATGGTACCAGAACATGTATAAGTTCCTAACAAACAGAAACATCATCAATGGTACCAGAACATGTCTAAGGCCCTGTCAAACAGAAACATCATCAATGGTACTAAAACATGTATGAGGCCCTGTCAAACAGAAACATCATCAATGGTACTAAAACATGTATGAGGCCCTGTCAAACAGAAACATCATCAATGGCACCAGAACAAGTATAAGCCCTGTCAAACAAAAGCATCATCAAGAAAAAATAAAGGCAAATGACCCCTTTTCCGCGCCTTTGAGTGTATTTGGGCAAAAAGGAATTGACCTATATTTTATAAGCCAATAGGCACACAATGGTGCTCTGAAAGTGGAGTGCTTAGCATGGCCGAATGGAAGACGGGCCTGCGTGCCCAATTTGTAACCCTTTAAAAAATAATAATCTCTCTCTCTCACACACACACACACACACACACACATATATATATATATATATATACACACACAAACAAATAACACTATATGCACACTATATATGCCAAACATAGACACAACATCACCACCTGCGAGATGAGATGCCTGAGAAAAGCCGTCAGCCTAACTATCAAAGATCAATTGAATAACAATACTGTCAAACACATTGTGAGAAATACACTTGTTTCATCAAGAAATAGCAGATCTAGTTGTTTGGCCATCTCGTAAGAATACAGCAAGATCAAATACCATTACAAGCACTACATCTCAGAAGATCAGCTACAAGAACAAGAGGACGGCCGCGAAAACATGGATCGACAACATTAAAGACACTCTACGCGTTCACGGTATGACAATAGCCAGTTGTAGCCAGCAAATTATTTTTCCCCACGACGCGAAGCGATGATGATGATGATGATGATGACGATGAAGATGGTTGAGATACAAAAACACTCCATATATGTAAACACAAACAACACTTTATAAATAGAAACACACACAGAAAAAAATCCACTATATACTCAGAACCACTAACAACACTTTATACACAAAGAGACAAACACTCTATACGAAATGATTGGGGGGGGGGGGGGGGGGGAAGTATTATAAAGAAACAAAATTATATACAGTGGAACAGAAAACACTGTAAAGAAAGATGCAAAAACACAGAGATACAAACGATACTTGATACTGAAATACAAACGATACTTGATACCGAAATACAAACGATACTTGGTACCGAAATACAAACGATACTTGATACCGAAATACAAACGATACTTGATACCGAAATACAAACGATACTTGATACCGAAATACAAACGATACTTGATAACGAAATACAAACGATACTTGATACCGAAATACAAACGATACTTGATACCGAAATATAAACGATACTTCAAACGGAAATACAAACCATACTTTATACAGAGACACAAAACGACGACTTATACGGAGAAACTCATGATACTTTATACATAAATACAAACGATACTTTATTCAGAGACACAAAACGAAAATTTATACTGAGAAACAAATTATACTTTATACAGATATACAAAGGATACTTAATACAAAGACACAAAACGAACATTTATACGGAAAAACACATGATACTTTATACAGAAATACAAACGATACTTTAAACAGAGACACAAAACGAAAATTTATACAGATATCTCTCTCTCTCTCTCTCTCTCTCTCTCTCTCTCTCTCTCTCTCTCTCTCTCTCTCTCTCTCTCTCTTTGTGACCCTTTGAAAATAAAGTTCGTTCGTTCGTTCGTTCGTTCTCTCTCTCTCTCTTGTTGTACCCCACAAGGATATCACTTTACTTTACTTTACTTTACTTAGTCGCTCCTCTTCTACCTTGGGGTGTAGAGGTTTGCCAGAGAGATCGCCAGACGTCTCTATCAGCAGTTTTCTTTCTGGCTTTGTTCCATTCCAGTCCTCTGTCAGTCAGGGACTGTCGGATGTTGTCTTCCCAGCGCACCCTGGGTCGTCCCGGAGGTCTGGTTCCCTGGTTTCTTAGCCTCCTCCCATGCTTGCCATGGTGGCCGATTTTCTCCCATTCTGCACACATGTCCAAACCATCGTAACTGTGACTGATCCACTCGGTTAGTAAGGGCTGGGTATCAAGATCTTGACGTATTGTCTGATTGCGGACTTTGTCCCTTCTTGTCACTTGGACCACCTTTCTCAAGTATCTCATTTCCGAGGCCTGCAGCTGGCTTCTGTGAGCTGTTGTCATTGCCCATGACTCACACCCATAGGTCAGGACTGGTACATAGGTAGAGCAGTAAACAGCCATTTTCGTCCTCTTGCCAATTTCTCTTTTGCTAAGAAACCCTCGGTTTATGGCCTGAAAGAGTCTCCCAGCAGCTGCTTTTCGTGTAGCCAGCTCAGTCTTAATGCCTCCATTTTGGTCTAATACAACTCCAAGGTATTTGAACTGGTTAACCTGCTCCAACGCATACTGACCCATCATCACACAAGCGATAAACACCCGGTGCAACAAAGTGCCACCATGCAGATGGGGATCACCAGTGGAGAGGTCCCAGAAACCCCTTTCAGCCGTTAGGCCATATTTATGACCCGGCTACATTCAAGGCCCCCGGCAAAAGCCAGTGTGGGGCTTAAAAAAATTAGACACACGATACTTTATACAGAGATAAACGGATAGTTGATACAGATTTCAAGTGATACTTTATTCAGAGTTGCAAACAATACTTTCTACAAGGACACACAAAGACAAGTTATACAGAGATACGCACAATAATTGATGTATAGATGTAAGGGATACTTAGTACAGAGACACAAAGCGACAAAGATACACACAATAATTTATTCGGAGATTCATAAGATAGTATTTTACAGAAATACACAGGAGACTTTATACCAGGGCTATTCAGTTCAGTTGACTCGGGGCCAACATGCTGAAAACAGGGATCACTACGGGCCAGACGCCGGAGCTTCAGTATATAAAGATCATTAGTATAATATAACCGGCAAAGATCCGCGACCTCTACAGTAATATTGACGACAATTTAAACAGAGATACAAATGATGCCATATACAGAGATATTAACAACAATTTACACAGAGATACAAACGATGCTTTATACACAGATATAAACGACAATTTATACAGAGACACAAACGGTGCTTTATACAGAGATATAAACGACAATTTATGCAGAGATACAAACAATGCTTAATACAGAGAAACAAACGACACAATTATACATAGATACAAACGATGCTTTATACAGAGATATAAACATTTTATACAGAGATAAAAACGGTGCTTTATACAGAGATATAAACGATTCTTTATACAGAGATACAAACGGTGCTTTATACAGAGAGACAAACGATGCTTTATACAGAGATATCACCGACAATTTATACACAGATACAAACGGTGCTTTATACAGAGATATAAACGACAATTTATACAGAGATACAAACTATGCTTATACAGATATATAAACGATGCTTTATACAGAGATATAAACGGTGCTTTATACAGAGAGACAAACAATGCTTTATACAGAGATAGGAACAATACCAAACGGAGCTGGATTTTTTTTTTTTCCGAAATGACATTGGCTTCTAGGTCGACTCAGCTTGAAGTGGGTACATGTAAAAGTCATGGGAAGTTAAAGCGACCGGCGTTGTGCTGACCACATCACCCACCTTGAGGCGACTGCTTTATAAAGTATGTCTTCCCCCCCCCCCCCCCCCACCCCTTCCCCCATATCCCCAATACGCCTAAAGGAGTAGAAAAGGTACTTTACTTTTAACAAACGACACTACATCTAGCTGTAAACTCCGGTGGAAAGCTGTGGTTGTTCGTCCACCTTTGGAATTTAGTCTTAATCCAGAACCTGAGCGTTGCGTGCACATCAGTTTCATAGATCTGGCTTATCTGTATGCAGACTTGTGGTTCCTTGCCTCTCTGGCAGATGCTTCCCGGCCTGGAAGGATCCCCAGTCAGTCGAAATGATATTAAAAAACATATGCTGATAGAATAACTGACCTGACAGCGTTCTTTTGGCCCTGATTATTCTTATAGTAGACTCGGGCCAACTGATGCTTGTGTATCCGGAGACCAACCATGTACTGCTGGAAACTCTCACTCATGATGGCGATAGGCATTGACAACAGAATCACCCCAAACATGCCGCACAAGAGGGACACGATGTAGCCGGGAATGGAATTAGGCAGGATCTCGCCATAGGAATAAACTCACAGGAAGCAAGTACAGCAGGGTTCTACCAGTCGTCAGTAGAAGATATCCTTGTCGACAAGTGTTTCGGCCCACGATTCTCCTAGACAATTTCGGAGATGGGCCCACCTGAGTTCATGAAGCTCAGGGCTGGTACCCTGCTGCACGAAATTACCGGATGGTGTTTTTCTTTCGGATAGGGACAAGACGACTTGGTGGTTTGCAGAAGGTACTGTGAGATAAGAAGTCGTCGCGGCAGCCTAATTAAAGCAGTCAGCATACCCGGACGACCGAGCGACAAGCTTACGATTGGTTTACCGGACACATGTTGGACTTTTATTAGCAGGTGGCAGAGGATCACTGGCAGACAATTCGGACACGATGGACTTTCAAGGGGTGAGAAACCCTTTTCCACTAGACACCCGGACCAGCTCACCGAGGCCCGTCCCCTACGTTGTTCCGTTGCGTCCAAAGCCAACTCGAGGCCCTTTCGGCTGCCTCGCCCAGTTTTTTAAGTGTTCGTTTCCGTTCATTACCGTGCAATCCTAGTTCTTTAACCACATTGTAGAGCGAAGTGGAAACGACGCCTCGCGCTCCCACTTCGACGGCAAAAACCCGTACTGTGTACGATACGTTTCTTCTCAGACCGGCTGCTAAATCACAATATTTCTCGAGCTTATATGTGTGATTTTCATCCATACGTGACTCATACGGGACGGTGAGCTCAATCAGGATGAGCTGCCGTTTCACCGCAGAGTGGAGAACTATGTCAGGTCGCAGGCCGGTCTTCCGGATCAACTCAGGGTACCTTTCATGGCCCGGCAGATCAACCGCCATTAACCAGTCCCTCGCAGAGTCTAGCACAGATGGAGCGAATGCGTTTCGGTTGACCTTACCTTTTTGAACCTGCCCAGCCTTGAGGAAACGTATGGGGACGATAGTAGAACTGGCTCTAGCATTAACCCTCACTCTAGCCTAGTCAACAACGGCTGCTAACTCTTTTAGCACCTTGTTGTGTCGCCAGGTATATCTGCCTTGGCCTAGGGCTTTCCTGCACGCAGACAGAACATGCTCAAGAGTCTGCTTCGCTTTGCACAACGGGCAAGTCGGATCGTTAGTTGCAGACCACTTAACCATGTTAACACCGGACGGTAATACATCGTACGCCGAACGAACGATAAAGCTCAGTCGCAGCGGAGTCATCCGCCAGATCTCACCCCTTGTAGTATTCTAGGCAATGCGCTCTCCAGGCTGACCCAATAGCCCTGCTGCGACTGCTGGGCCGCTTTCTAAACCCGAACCTCGTTTTCGTTGTCCCTTACCATTTGTATGAACATGTCTCGGCGTTCTTTGGCTGAGGCCTTTGACCACCAATTGACCTTCCCGTGCCCTAGGCCTTGACGGTCGGTTTGAGTGTATCCCATTATCTCCTTCAATTTTAGTGCGTTCTGCGCAGATTTAATCGCATCGAGGACCCTCCACTTCTGGCCAGTCTTTAGAGCGGGCTGGACAGCGATGACATTTGGGTCTGAAGACTCGCGCAAGAGCATGGCGAGCCTTACCTTGCCGACTTTAAACTCTTCTGTTATCGACTTGAACGGAAGTACCAGCTTAGCCTGTTTGCAATACAGAGCCACGTCGGTCAGACAAGGCGGTGCTCCAATCCACTTTCTTAAGGCTGTGTTGATTTTCTTTTCCATGGTTTCCACTGCAGTCATCGTCACCTCGTAGACTAACAGTGGCCATAGGAGCTTCGGAATCAACATGAATTGGAGACACGCTCGATCGCGAGCAGGCCTGTAGCCAGTGACTCGTGTATTCGCCGGACCTCCGCTCTATCAGATAACTTCGTATCGTAAACTCGACCGAGGCTCTTCACCGGTTCATCCAGAACCGTGGGGATCTTGTTCCTTGCCACCGTAAAACTGGTTGCCGACACCTTGCCCTTAAGGATTGACAGACCCCTCGACTTCTGCGGTTTGAACTGCATACCGTTCCATTGGACCACCGCGTCCAATCTTTTCAGGATCTTGCGGGCAGACTCCTCGCTGCCCGTTATTATAGTCGTGTCATCCATAAATGCGCGCAGTGGCGGCAACCAGTGATCCCCTTTTTGAAGGCCCAGTCCGTAGCCGGCCGCCCCGTCTAACATGATCTGCACTGCATGGCCATGACAAACAGTATAGGTGAGATCGTACACCCCATAGCTATCCCAACTTGTAGCTCAGTCCATCTCGTGGTAAACGTCGAGGTAAAGAAGCACAAAGCGAACTTAAAGAAATATTGCTCGATCATTTGATTGATCTGTGCCGGTACGTGAAACATGCGAAGGGCTCACCACAGTAGCCTATGGGGGACTGCCCCGTAGGCGTTGGCTAAGTCCAACCATATTACGTGCAATTGTGTTCTCTCATGCTTGGCTCTCTGGATAGCCTCCCAAATCATGGTCGCGTGTTCAAGGCACCCAGGAACGCCTGGAATACCACCCTTCTGAACACTCGTATCGATGTACTTGTTAGCCATCAGATACTGTGTGAGCCGGCGAGCCATGACCGAGAAGAATATCTTACCCTCGACATTCAACAGCGAGATGGGCCTGAATTGGGAAAGACTCTTCGAGTCCTGCTCTTTGGGAATGTAGACCCCATTTGCCTTTTGCCACTCTGGACATATGTGATCACGGATCCACGCTTGTCTCAAAAAGACGTGAAGCATTTTTGGGATTTTCGGGCAGCGCTTGTAAAAAACGTACGGAACACCATTCGACCTGGGGCAGACTTGCCGCTGGCCTTTTCAACAACTTCCTCAACCTCAGACCAAAGGGGAGGTATCATTTTAAATGGTAACTTCGGCACCGAAGGCTGCTTGAGGCCGCTAAGGATCTCTGGATTGTCATCGAGAGGCTCTCTCCTCTTTTTGTCAGAGTAAATCTTGCGTAGATGTAACTCAAGCTCTTCCTGGCTGACAACCAGAGTCCCAGACTTCGGTTGCTCGAATAGACCTCAGGCAAACTGATACGGGTCCCTAAAGAATTTCTCTCGCTCCCTTTTGGTTCTTCTTCTGCTATTGCAGAAACGCTCAGCGCGACAGAGGGCACTGTGTCTGTTCTTAAAATGCAACCAGACTTCGTACAGCCCCTCCCGTTCGCTACCTGTAGCGGCTTTGAACCGTTTTCTGAGGGCATTTTTGTCTGCCCGACACTTCAGAATGTCCCTCTGCCTCCTGCTGGTATTCTGCTTGGCACCCGGCTGTGCCTTCTCCACTGTCCTGAACTCGCGGGAGCAGTGTTCATATATTACATCACCAAATTTTGTAAGGTTGTCGCCTAACGACTTCTTGTTTAAATCATGTTTAAGTATCTTACATAATGTAGCCTCCAACTTACACCACACCACCTTATCGCTCGCAGGTGGAAACCTGATCTTGGAACGCACTTCCTCAGAAATCATCATAAGTGCTCCTCCGCAGTCGACGCCATGGGCCTCTCCGGGCGAGTGGGTTTCACCCTGCCCGTCGTTCCCTAACGACTTAGAAACTACCACAGGAGTAGTAGTTTTGCGACGGCGTTTACTGCGTGGCGCACCCTCGCATTTCATTCTTCCGGCATGCGTTCTCAGACCATGCAACCCCGTGAAGCTCTTTTCACATGTACAGAGCCAGCCCGGACGTTGGGCGAGTATCTGAGTCCGGGGGCTAGCATAGTCGTCACCGAGAGTATCAGTTTGATTGGGGCCTTCATTCTCCCCCCCCCCCTTTTCGGAGGGCCCTGGGGGCATATTTCTATATGATTTTGCGAAATCGAAGGTATTATACTGTGTTAAGGGTGATCAACCTGGTCCACAGTCGACATCTGTCTCCAGATGTCAGTTTATCCCACCGGCGATACCGGGGGGCCAGTCTTTCCATAGGTGTCACAAGGTCTTTCCCGAGAGTCACCAGTCTTTCCTGGTAGTCTTGTGGACTAGCCATGTACAATAAGAATAAACTCACAGGGAGCAAGTACAACAGGGTTCTACCAGTCGTCAGTAGCAGATATCCTCGTCGACAAGTGTTTCGGCCCACGATTCTCCTAGACACTTTCGGAGGTGGGCCAACCTGAGTTCATGAAGCTCAGGGCTGGTACCCTGCTGCACGAAATTACCAGATGGTGTTTTTTTCCGGATAGGGACAAGACGACTTGGTGGTTTGCAGAAGGTACTGTGAGATAAGAAGTCGTTGCGGCAGCCTAATTAAAGCAGTCAGCATACCTGGACGACCGAGCGTCAAGCTTACGATTGGTATACCGGACACATGTTGGACTTTTATTAGCAGGTGGCAGAGGATCACTTGCCTCTCTGGCAGATGCTTCCCGACTTGGAAGGATCCCCAGTCAGTCGAAATGATATTAAAAAACATATGCTGATAGAATAACTGACCTGACAGCGTTCTTTTGGCCCTGATTATTCTTATAGTAGACTCGGGCCAACTGATGCTTGTGTATCCGGAGACCAACCATGTACTGCTGGAAACTCTCACTCATGATGGCGATAGGCATTGACAACAGAATCACCCCAAACATGCCGCAAAAGAGGGACACGATGTAGCCGGGAATGGAATTAGGCAGGATCTCGCCATAACCAATCGAGGTCATGGTTTCATACCCATACCACGTTGCCTGGGCCAGACTTTTGAAGCTGTACGTGCCAAAAGATAACTCAGCCACGTAGATCAGGGATCCGAAAATCAGAGCCGCCATTAATGCAGCCAGCTGGAAAAAGTATAGAAACTTTATCTGTAAGGTCTGGAATCACGTTCGGTGAGTGGAGAAAGTATAGAAACATTATCTGTAAGGTCAGGCATCATGCTGGGTGAGTGGAGAAAGTATAGAAACATTATGTGCAAGGTCTGGCATCATGTTGTGTGAGTGGAGAAAGAATATAGACATTATGTGTAAGGTCTGGCATCATGTTGTGCGAAAAAGTATAGAAACATATGTGATATCTGACATCATGTTTGGTGACTAGAGAAAATATAGAAACATGTATGATATCTGACCTCATGTTTCGTGGCTAGAGAAAGTATAGAAACATCTGTGAGACCTGACATCCTGTTTAGTGATTAGAGAAAATATATAAGCATCTGTGAGACCTGACATCCTGTTTAGTGATTAGAGAAAATATAGAAACATGTATGATATCTGACCTCATGTTTCGTGGCTAGAGAAAGTATAGAAACATCTGTGAGACCTGACATCCTGTTTAGTGATTAGAGAAAGTATAGAAACATCTGTGAGACCTGACATCATGTTCGGTGACTAAAGACAGTTTGGAAACATCAGATTTGAAAGCAAATATTCTGTTCGATAACTAGAGAAAGTATAGAAATCATTATCTACGAGATCTGACATAATGTTTGGTGACAAGAGCACGCATAGTAACGTCTGTGAATTCTGACATCATGGTCGGTGACTAGAGAAAGTATAAAAACATTATCTGTGAGATCTGCCATCATGTTTGATGACCAGATAAATTATTGAAAAATCTGTGAGATCTGACCCTATGTTTGGTAGCTAGAGAAAGTATAAAACATTTGTGAGTTCTGACATCAGGTGGAGGACTTTAGGGACTAACTAACTAACTAACTAACTAACTAACTAACTAACTAACTAACTAACTAACTAACTAACTAACTAACTAACTAACTAACTAACTAACTAACTAACTAACTAACTAACTAACTAACTAACTAACTAACTAACTGACTAGCTAGCTAACTAACTAACTAACTGACCAACTAACTAACTAACTAGCTAACTAACTAACTAACTAACTAACTAACTAACTAACTAGCTAACTTGCTAACTAGCAAACTAACTAACTAACTAGCTAGCTAGCTAACTAACTAACTAACTAGCTAACTTACTCACTAACTGACTGACTGACTAACTACCTATCTAACTAGCTAACTAATCTTGTTGTATGTGTCCCAATATATCCCACTCTATATGAGTAACTGAATATTTCCTTGTATGATACTCGAGAACTCATTAACATATGGCAAGACTGATGGAAGGCGAACAAGTAAAACGCAGAAAGATAAAAACATAGCCAGATGTATGGAGCGAGATAAAAACGTTGAACTGACCCACGATTTTGGTGATCAAGTAAGATGGCGAAAAACGACAGCCTACGCCTACCGGTACGGCACATGATTATGATGAACATGATCCTGATGCCCTGTGTATCTCCCCGTAGGTCTCCCTACATGTCTCCCCCTGTGATTCCATGCGTGACTCCCTGCATAACTCAATGTACATAACTATGTGTACACCCCCCCCCCCCCGCACCCCACCGCCCCAGTGATTCCCTGTGACCCAATCGTACTCACCACCAGCAAACTGAGAGGGTGCGCGGATGCGTTCAGAGACAACATCATGACCTTAGTGTACTCGTTCCTGTAGAGAACTGTGAATACTCGCAGTACCCGCATTGATTTGAAAGAGTTCATGGTCACCTGCAGTGAGAGGTCAGTGTTCATGATTGCTTTCACCAGAAGTGCACATTACTATCAGACCTATATATCCTCGTAAAAACAGACGAGTACATCTATTGCAACGGTTCTAAACCTGCCGATCGCTAATCTTTTTTTTTGTTTTTTTTTTTGTTGAGTCCAACTACCCTTTTACAGAGGTCGCCTAAGACTATCGGAAAATACATATTCATTGAAGCTATGAAGGAAAATAATTGTATGGGGTTCGCTACAATACCAAGGATAGCTCGCCGCATTAGAAAAGTAGAAAACCACTGAGCTAGTGCATAGGCTCTGGAACCTAGGGACTTGGGAACCTAGGAGCTTGGGTCCTTTGAAATTCGTCCCCCCCCCCCCCCACAATATGTTTTGGGTTGAGGTTCCCTCCCCCCAACTATTTTGTAAAGGGGGCGTGGCTAAGCGAAATCTTATCCATAACTAGAAATTATCTTCAGAAGAATTTTCAAGTGTGTTATTAAATTTATTCGCCATTCAGCAATATTATTACATTATTAGCATAATTATGTGTTTTTTTTTTTCTTTAAGTAATGGTCGCATGCCGCTAGGGGTCAGTACACATCTTTATTTTCAACAGAAGTGCACCACTCCAAGATACACGTATCTTCGACAAAGACACCAGTGTTCCCAGTGTACTGTGATCGTTACGGTATCTTGTGTAAAAGTCAGTTTGCAAATCCTGGACTGTGCCTCACAAACAAAAACCAAGCATTTTTTTTTTTTTTTTTTGGCTGTTTATGTATTTACTAGGTAGGATTACCTTCAGTTAGTTTGCTACTGCTTACTGGGCTCATTACCTTTGTCGAAATCAACGCAAAGCGGTCTTCTGACAAATTGACGACAGCTGAAACGAACCGTTATGTCCGTGTTCGAAGCCACATTAATAACCATTATGCCACAGACGCCGACATATTCTGCATACCCAAAAGAATACATAATTATAAGTTGTATATATCTGGAACTTAACATTACTGTATCTTGCGTACTTGGAACGTTACATTTCTGTTTCTTGTGTACTTGGAACGTAACATAACTGTATCTTGTGTACTTGGAATGTTACATTACTGTACTTTGTGTACTTGGAATGTTACATTACTACACCTTGTGTACTTGGAATGTTACATTACTGTATCTTGTGTACTTGGAACGTTACATTACTGTATTCTGTGTACTTGGAACGTTACATTACTGTATCTTGTGTACTTCAAATGTTACTTTACTGTACCTTGTGTACCTGGAACGTTACATTACTGTATCTTGTGTACTTAAAGCGCTACATTACTGTATCTTTTGCACTTGGATCGTTTTATTACTGTATCTTGTGTACTTGGAATGTTACATTACTGTTTCTTGTGTACTGGAAACATTTCATTACTGTATCTTGTGTACTTGGAATGTTACATTACTCTATCTTGTGTGCTTGGAACATTAAATTACTGTTTCTAGTGTACTTGAAACATTTCATTACTGTATCTTGTGTACTTGGAATGTTACATTACTGTATCTTGTGTACTTGGAACGTTACATTACTGTATCTTGTGTACCAAGAACGTTACATTACTGTATCTTATGTAACTTGGAACGCTACATTACTGTATCTTGTGTACTTGGACCTCTACATTACTGTATCTTGTGTACTTAGAACATTATATTACTGAATCTTGTGTACTTGGTACATTACATTACACTATCTTGTGTACTTGAAACATTTCATTACTGTATCTTGTGTACTTGAAACGTTACATTACTGTATCCTGTGTACTTGGAACGTAACATTTCTGTATCGTGTGTACTTGGAAGGTAGCATTAATGTATCCTGGCAGCATAAAAGTGCCACAGACACATGACAGCATGAAAGTGCCATAAAGCATATGACAGCATAAAAGTGCCACAGACACAAAACAGCATGAAAAAGCCACAGACACATGACATCATAAAAGTGCCACAGACACATGACAGCATGAAAGTGCCACAGACACATGCCAGCATAAAAGTACTACAGACACATGACAGTATAAAAATGCCACAGACACATGACAGCATGAAAGTGCCACATGACAGCATGAAAGTGCCACAGACACAATCCAGCATAAAAGTACCACAGACACATGAAAGCATGTAAGTGCCACAGACACATGACATCATAAAAGTGCCACAGACACATGACAGCATGAAAGTGCCACAGACACATGGCATCATACAAGTGCCAGAGACACATGCCAGCATAAACGTGCCACAGACACATGACAGCATGAAAGTGCCACAGACACATGACATCATAAAAGTGCCAAAGACACATGACAGCATGAAAGTGCCACAGACACATGACATCATAAAAGTGCCACAGACACATGACAGCTTAAAATTGCCACAGACACTTGATAGCATAAGAGTGCCACATGACAGCAAGATATGGCCACGGCAACAGTATGACGTGGCCACTATTACATGGCACAAGATGTGAGCACTTACTATAGTATAAAAGAAGATGTCATTAAATCGCTTAAAAGTGTCGGTGACGTAGTCTTTGGTGAAAAATATAATCCAGACTGTGGTCAGAAGTAATATGTCCATGATGTTTAACTTGCTTCTGTTGACACAAGCAGAAATCTTTCACTGTCAGTTGTGAAAACGGGACAATCAGTCAACACACAGGGTACAATGACGGCCAATGCACAGATCACAAGGACTTTTAAACAAGTAGGGTACTAGAACAATCATTTGGCTGTTAGGATTAAGTTAGTCTCCCCAAACAAAGTAGGTCACGTTTTATTTACAAGTTCTTTTTGGGCTGGTCTACTTTCCTGCAGGTTACGGGTGTGCTGCTCTGTTGTTTGCTTTCTTGGTTGTCTTGCAATTACAATTTTATTCTGAGAAAGAGAATGCCTGACTGATTATACATACGCCGATCTTTTACTCTCATCCGTCCCTCCTTGCCGGATCCACACTTAATTCCTCGTTCACACAAGTTTGCCCATGTTTTTTCATCTAGTCTCATGGGGTCCTGATGGAACACTGATTCCCAATACAAGACTCTTAATGTTTATTAGCCTCTCTTGTTCAAGCCTACCTCACCTTCACGTGGTGGACCCTGTTCTTCCCAGCAATCCAGTTGAAGGCTGGGGTTTCAACCCCCAGCGGGAAACTGGATGGGACAACAAACGAGGTAAAGGCGAAAGACGAAGGGATGAGCCTACTCTCCTCGAGTATGACCACAGTCTACCCTTGCAAAACAATGTGCTGAAGTCGGAGGCAACCAGCCAGGAGGCGCACCACAGCAATCAGGATGCCACGCACACACGCCATATAGGCGAACGAAAGATGAAGATCTAGTCTCGTGTCTTCTGCCAAAAGTCGTTCATACATGGTCTTCAGAATATCTATCTTGTCCAATACGAGTGCTCCCGTATCTTTCGATTTTGTAGCCAGTTAATCCGCTCTTTAATCCCCTCAGTAGATCCGCGTGATTCCCTGCAATGTTGGCGTACTGATGCATTGTATCCACTCATGCCACATTAGTCCATGTTGAACCTTCCGCAGTACCCACCGAGAATCAGACACATAATTTCTCTGGTAACTTTGTTTTCTGCTATTCACTTCAGACCTGCAGTGATTAGACCGATAACTTTACTGAGGTTAGTCTCGCCTTCGGGAAACTGCACCCTCCACCACCGCTTTCTCAAGACCACCATTTCGCTTGACATGTGCAAAATACCACAGCATTCGGGAGAGGATGCTGTTTACGGGCCAGTTCTCTGTGTTTTTCAGGGCATGCGGAATGTCGACATTTCTCTTCTCCATGGTCCATGTATTCTAAGAATTTTATAATTTCTCTGTAGCAGTTAGGTTGTTTTATTCAGTACTCACTTTCTTCTTCATCTTTGCACCCACCTGCAGTAAGCTCCGGTGGAAAGTTCTGGTTATTCGTCCACTTCTGGACTCTAGTCCTGTTCCAGAACCTGACTTTTGCGTGAACACTCGCATCTACATTTGCATGCAGACTGTTGGTTTCTTGTCTCTCGGGCAGATTTACTCCGACTTCGAAGGAAGCTCCCGACTATTCGACTCTTACGACATGCTTTTTGGGTAGGCAGTGGGTCTATTTTTGTTTCCCCCACAATGGGAACCCCAGAACCCACATGGGAGGTACTTACTTTAAAAACACAGAACTTCTGGGAGAAACTGCCAAACGAATGAAAAACTCCACAGTGAAGAAGGTCCAACAGATGGTATCTAGCAAATAGATGGAAGGGAACTCCACGGAATACATCATGAAACGGAGGTCTCCTGGCTGGGGCAAGTCCCCGACAAGCTTGGCCTTGACTTTATCGGTGATGTAGCGATAGCTCGGCTCGCTCTCCAGGACAAAGCTCAGCGAGGCCAGGGCCACAAACAGGTTGTAGATGCAGCTCCAGATCTGTCAACGGGCGTGGGTATAGTTACAAAATATGTCAACAGGCATGTGTATAGTTTCGAAACATGATAACGAGCGTGGGTATAGTTACGAAATATGTCAATAGGTGTGGGTATTAATACGAAATATGTCAACAGGCATGGCTATATTTTCAAAATATGTCAACGAACAAGCGTGGCTATAGTTACGAAATATGTCAACGAACGGGCGTGGGTATAGTTACAAAATATGTCATTAGGCGTGGGTATAGTTATGAAATATGTCAACGAACGGCGTGTTTATAATTACAAAATATGTCAATAGGCGTGGGTATAG
This sequence comes from Candidula unifasciata, assembly GCA_905116865.2. Lineage (NCBI taxonomy): Eukaryota > Metazoa > Mollusca > Gastropoda > Stylommatophora > Geomitridae > Candidula > Candidula unifasciata. The sequence continues at coordinate 246,341 of CAJHNH020008223.1, read as the reverse complement.
TTATGAAACATGTCAACGAACGTGCTTAAATATACTAACGAAATATGTCAATAGGCGTGGGTTAATTTACGAAATATGTCAACATGCGTTGGTATAGTTACGAAATATATCAACAGGCGTGGGGTATAGATTCGAAATAGGTCAACAGGCACGCTAATGTATCAGATATAGAGGAAATGTAATGGAGTTAAAGCAGCAAAGTCGTTGTGGATCACGGATATTCAACTGGTGATCCTGGGGCCAAATCCGACCCGCAGAGGCCCAGCAAGTGGTCCACTGATATCCAACAGTTGTACTGGGTTACCGATCTTTCTATGCTGAGGGTTAGACCTGATCCCCTCTTTCAACATTGTGGTCCCAGAGTAAACTTGGTTGAATAGCTCTGTTGTAGATGATTCCGTCATGTGAAGGATACGCAACTTACCTTATATACCATCATACGGTTTCAAAAATAATAGTATGTTTATGTTGTTTAGCTAATTATTGTTATTTCACTTTTATTAGGCAGTTGTGTCAGCTCCCTTGTCAACATATGTGAGTGTATGTTAAAACACAGGATTAACGCCGAACTTATAGGAATCATTATTCTTTCAGTTTATGCTGTGTAACGTTGGTAGTCATGTCGACCCACAACTTTCCTTATTGTGCAGTTTGAATCAGTTCTGGCACAAATGATCTTCCGTACCATGATGTCAGACTATCTAGTACAGCAATTCTCAACCTGCCAGTCGAAATCCTTTAGGAAAAAGGAAAAAAAAGGGGGGGGGGAGGGGGGTTCACCTAAAACCATCGGAAAACACATTAAATTTTCCACTGAACCGAATGCTTCGAATGCTGGGCTCGCACCCGGGAGACCCGGGTTCGAATCCTCGGTAAGGCTGGGGTTGTGTTTGTTTTTTCTGTCGGGGACACACAAAAAAAATCCTTATCTGCACAGTCTCACTTAAAGGGCGACAGCACTAGCCATGCGGTTAAAAGTGCATAGGCTCATAGACAACCCCCCCCCCCCCCTCCCCCCCCCCACCCCCGCCTACACCACAAAAGTAGTATAACAAAGGCGGCAATTGGCAGATTTTTATAAAGGAAAATAACTGTTTGCGGTTCGCCACAACATGAGAGAACTTAAAGGGTCACGGCATTATGAAGGTTGAGAGCCTCTGCCTGTTTTGCTCTCCATCGTCCCGACCAACTTCGGTTTTCTCTTTACTACATGACCCTTTTTTATACTGGCAGTCAGTTTTCTTTGTAAGTTAATTTCATTCCAGATAGCTTACTGACTATCTCTTTAAAATCACATCCCCGCCATTTCTTCGAAATTAAATTAGATGTCCGTGATTTACTCGCGTATTTCTGGATATGGTCGATATAGCTCCTTTTCACGTTGCCCGGCCCATCTACACACTTTCTCAGTCTGGTGTATGTCAGAGGGGTGTCACGTTGTGATTTTTTTTTTCTTAAAGGGTCTCTCAGTGAACCTAGGCTCAGGATATGGGTGGGGGAGGGGTGAGATGGGGGGGGGGGCGTTGGGTTAGGGCCAGTTCTAGATGTTCTGGGTTCGTCGTGTAGTACAGAACATCGGCACTGATGTAATTGGACGCAAGATGACATAACACGCCTCTGACGTAGAACAATATGAGAAAGTATGAATAAAAGATCAGTCAGTGTGTAGATGGGCTGGAAAACGTGAATAAGCTCCTCGTGAATTCTTTCTTGCCTCAGTTGACAAAGAAAAATTGCATAGGATATTCTTCATCTTGTGAAATGCTGCTTTTACTTGAACTATTATAAATTGTATGTCATTAACACATCTTTCATCTGCTGTAATCAGGGTTCTCGAGTGCTTAAAACTTAAAATAAATATTAAAAACGGGTACATTTTACGCTGGTCTCCCCATTAAATAAAAACCTAAAAGTCAGACAACAACAGACTGCGACATCTATAACCTCGACCACGGTAGACTAGTCCAACCAAATTATCAATAGACTTGACCTAAACCGGTGGTGTGTAAATGGGGAGACCATCGTTTAAATAACCCAAAAAAGTCCCACATGTAAGAATCGCAGGATGCTTGTTTACTTGTAAGGTTATACTGGGCCCGGTAGGGACGAAATAATGGGTCTGGACCGGGCAGTGATACGTAAGGTGCTTTTTCCTCACTAAAAAGGTGACATTCCACCCCGTCTCCTTGAATGCAACTGGCTTTTTTCTTGCTAAACATATTTAAACTTTCACCCCTCTCTGTGAGTGGGTTGTTGCTGGCTTTTGTCACAATGAACAGATGACCTTCCCTCGCCTCTCTTTGAGTGGATTGTTGCTAACTGGCTTTTGTCACAATGAACAGATGACCTTCCCTCGCCTCTCTTTGAGTGGATTGTTGCTAACTAACTTTTGTCACAATGAACAGATGACCTTCCTTCGCCTCTCTTTGAGTGGATTGTTGCTAACTGGCTTTTGTCACAATGAACAGATAACCTTCCTACGCCTCTCTTTGAGTGGATTGTTGCTAACTGGCTTTTGGCACAATCAACAGATGACCTTCCATCGCCTCTCTTTGAGTGGATTGTTGCTAACTGGCTTTTGTCACAATGAACAAATGACCTTCCTTCGCCTCTCTTTGAGTGGATTGTTGCTAACTGGCTTTTGGCACAATCAACAGATGACCTTCCATCGCCTTTCTTTGAGTGGATTGTTGCTCTGGCTTTTGTTACAATCAACAGCTGATCTCCCCCTCGCCTCTCTCTGAGTGTATTGTTCCTAACTGGCTTTTGTCACAATCAACAGGTGACATTTCACCGCCTCTCCTAGAGTGGTTTGTTGCCAACTGTGTTATGTCAAAATAAACAAGTGACATACACCAATAATTGCTGTGCATTTTGTGGTTATTTGTCGTCGACTGGATAACAGTTAAGTCATTTCTAGTGTTTAGTATCAAATAGAGAACTACGTGGTGTCATGAGTTACTGATGTAGCAGCTTACCTGGGTTGTAAACCCGATATCTTAACCTCAGATGTAAACCCGATATCTTAACCTCAGCTGTAAACCCGACTTCTTAGCCTCAGCTGTAAACCCGATATCTTAACCTCAGCTGTAAACCCAATATCCTAACCTTATCTGTAAACCCAATATCTTAACCTCAGCTTTAAATTTGATATCTTAACCTTAGCTGTAAACCCAATATCTTAAGCTCAGCTGTAAACCTAATATCTTACCCTTAGCTGTAAAGCCAATATCTTAACCTCAGCTGCAAACCCAATATCTTAACCTCAGCTGTAAACCCGATGTCTCAACCTCAGCTGTAAATCCGATATCTTGCAGTGGTAGTAACCCAGTATCTTGCCTTGGTAGTAAACCTAATATCTTGCCTTGGTTGTAAATCCAATATGTTACCTTGGTAGTAAACCCAATATCTTACCTCGGTTGTAAACACCATAACTTACCTTAGTTTTAAACCCACTCTTACCTTGGTTGCAAATTAAATATCTTGCCTTGGTTGTAAACCCAATATCCTTACTTTGTTTGTAAACCTAAAATCTTACCTTGGTTGTAAATCCAATATCTTACCTTGGTGGTATATCTAATATTCTTTCCTGTTTGTAAATCCTATATCATACCTTGGTTGAAAATCGAGTATCTTATATTGGTTGTATATCCAATATATTACCTTGGTTTTAAATTATATATTTTACCTGGTAGTAAATCCTGTATCGTACCTTGGTTGTAATTCCGAAATCTTACTTGGGTTGTAAATCCAATATCTTACCTTGGTGGTATATCTAATATTCTTTCCTGTTTGTAAATCCTATATCATACCTTGGTTGAAAATCGAGTATCTTATATTGGTTGTATATCCAATATATTACCTTGGTTTTAAATTATATATTTTACCTGGTAGTAAATCCCGTATCGTACCTTGGTTGTAATTCCGAAATCTTACTTGGGTTGTAAATCCAATATCTTACCGTAGCTGTTCGTGAATATAAGGGGTTAGACAACGTGTTCCAGACATGATCAAAGAAAGGTCCCTTCCCAATAAGGCCGTCATAATCATCCCTGTGAGAAAATATCGAAGCATGTTTCGGTTTAACCCAGTACAATCACCAGAAGTCTGGAATCGAGTAACACGACTTGAACTCGATTCTCACTTAAAGGGGGTAATTAACGCTTAATATAACGACCAAATATGGCCGGTTGCCATTTACGTGTTAGCTGGTAAAATACCTTATGTAACAATGTTACGTATGTATAGCTAACCTGTCGTGACCGACTACTTCTATCAAAGACAAACTGCATTTCTTGTGGCGACTGTTGGCTTTGACCCCCACAGCAACTGCCTCATGAATTTACTGCGTGGGCATATTTCTGCACTGAGCCGGGACTAATTGTTTGTTTACCAGTTTGTTTGTTTTTTCAAATGAGACAGTGAGGTGCATTTCATTTGATTTTCACTGGCACAGAAACGGAGCACGCATGGGGTGACCCGACTGCGGTGAGGTTGAAACCTCGACCAAGAATGCACTGATTGAGTGACTTGCGACTCAACCTGAGGTTTTGTTTAGACACTCGGGCCTTTGGACTTGTAGCTTCGACCATTTGGTACGACTCGTTCTTCATGGCCGGCTACTGTGAGGTTTGGTGATAAATGTCAAATTTTTAAATGTCTGCATATGAAACAGGACGTAACAAATTCTGTTTCGGTGTATCAAGCTTTCAGATTCGACTTCTTCCGCTTTTCTATATAGTTACTGAGCCTTTTGCGTTGCCATTTCTGGTTTTGTTTTTTCGCCATTTTGATTAATTCACAAGCATTGTCCCAAGCGCGACTTGCAAATGACCTGACTCGAGACACGACTTGGAACCATTCTTGGTGACCTGAGACTTGACTCGGAACTTGGTGGCAATGACCTGGAACTTGGTGACAGTGGTATGGCACTTGGTGGCAGTCACTTGAAACCTGGTGTCAATGACTTGGGACCTGGTGTCAGTAACTTAGGACTTGGTGGCAATGACTTGGGACTTGGTGGCAATGTCTCGGCACTTGGTGGAAATGACTTGTGTCACGAGACGATCTCAGTGATTCCAGAAGTTAGTACTTGTAATAAGTTCTTCTGGTTCTAAAGAGACAGAATTATATTTACTCTGCGCTTTATCCTAATATTGCTTTAAACCGCACGGATTTAAATTGTTACCAGTCCTTCTTCGAGACAAGCCACTGCGCTTTGTTTAAAATTACCCAACACTACGTAATATAGCCCGCTGGTTCAGACTAGGGATGTTAGATTGCATTCTCACGCCAGTGTCAGAATGTTATCTCCTGACCAGACTGTAGAGACTGAGGGGGGGGGGCCCTTTTGAACAGGTAAATTGAGTAGACGCTAGACATGGTGGAGCCGGGAGGTCGGAGTTTCACACGTCAGTGTAAGACTAGAGAGAACAGGTGTTTGGCAATTAGGAATGTTTTATCTTGGTCAAGGTCGTACTGTAGGCCGTTCACTGTGAGTGACAGGCCACTTGTTAGCTAATGTGATCTGTTGGGTACTCCGGAGGCGGTGCTTAAGCCATCATCTTGAGGGTTGGGTAAAAACTAAGGAAAGGGAGGAGTTTAATTTGGACAATAGATTGATACTTATACTTCGAGCCTGTGGAATTTCAGTCATTAATCGCAGCCTGCCGGCAAACAACACAGATCGACCTAAAAGGTAAATTTTACGGTCGCATTCTGTTTTGGCGATTAATGGAAAGTTCCCAGGTAAGAGAAAATATTAATATTAATCTTGTATACTTAGGTTAGGGAGTTAAGCTTAGTCTATACTACCTTTTCCTAATTTGTCTGCACATTCTGCTTGAAATAGTTCTGTGTGAATATTCAGTATCTCAAGTTAGGGAACTGCTAAACTATTCCTATTTCTTGTATGTTTGTGTCACATGTTTTTCATTGTATGTTTTCATGTGTATAAAATAAGATGTGAACAATGACATTTGCTATAATGAAATGTAATTATAATGTTTTCACGATCAGCCAAAATATGAGTTGGGACTGTGGGAAATGATGCCCAAATATGTGCAGGGATGCTGCTACGTTTTGTGTGCCCACCATGTGCTCACTTAATGTGTTCACCTGAACAGGGGATTTATAACCCCAGGGGAAGGATGATGGGTGTATAGAATTCACGGTCACTGAAAGATAATATTCAGGACAGCGTGCACATATAAATTGTTTGCGGGTTCAGCACATAACCTGCGCCACATGTTTATGTCAAATCTATGTCAGCCAACTCGAAGTCTGAGTGAAGACGGACAACAGACTTAGAAAGTCAACTATCATGACATAGCATTTGAGGGAAGGCAGGATATGTGACGCCCATGTAAGACAAAAGACCTTCAGACTAGACTGGAGAGGATGTGGAATATGAGGAGGAGTGATGGGCTATATCTTATTATTATATGTTGTATTAATTGATACATGTATTCTTAGTGTAAGTCAAGATACTACACGTATGTGTTTTGTTTCCATGATTACAGCGCCCATGTGACGATCAGTCCATGAAAGAGACTACATTGTGTTAGACTCGGCCAGCTGGGAACGAGGTGGAGAACGAGGTGGAGAACGAGGTGGGGATGAAGTGGAGAATAAGCTGAAACAGGCAGACAACAGGCAAGGAAGAGTTGGACAAGCTTGACAGTTCCTCACGGCTGTCAGAGGCTTATAAGTTGAGTTAACCCCTTTATGTTAACCTATTATCATCATTATCCTACCACTCTAACCCCCGAGCTGTTTTTCTCGCTGAAGCTTACCACCATCATCAAGTTAACCAGTCACTGTTTGTGTAAATCAACAAACTGGGAATTTCATTGTAGTAAATAAAGCTGTATGTCAAGTTTTAAACTACATAGTTTGTTAAATTCCAAATGTCTGTTCTTACATGTTTAATTAAACTGTTAAGATAGATTACCATTTGGTGGGGGCTCAAATAATATAATAATTCTTTAATTATTAATAATAACACCGGGAGAAGGTAGATGACGGAGGAATCACTTGCCCTGTCTAATAATTCATTAACATTAAGTATGATAGACATCTAAAATTCCTTGCCTTCTCTTGTGGGTACCAAGTTCAGCTAATGTTAATATACTTAACGAGCCAATATGGCTGTTTTCTTGGATATCCAGGACTTTGTCTGAAAGCAACATAGCTCAGATTTTAGTTCGGTGTATCTAGTGGAGAGAATGTGTTGAAAGGAAAATCCCTACTCAACAACATAAACATTTAAACCACGCGTCACGTCACAACTTGGCACTTGGTAACAGTGACTTGGGACTTAGTGGCAATGACTTTGGACTTGGTGGCAAGGACTTGGCACTTGGTGGCAGTGACTTGGGACTTAGTGGCAGTGACTTGGGACTTGGTGGCAGTGACTTGGAAGCTGGCGTTGACGGTGGCAATAATTTAGGACTTGATGGCAATGATTTAGGACTTGGTGGCAATGATTTAGGACTTGGTGGCAATGATTTAGGACTTGGTGGCAATAATTTAGGACTTGGTGGCAATAATTTAGGACTTGGTGGCAATAATTTAGGACTTGGTGGCAGTGACTTGGAAGCTGGCGTTAATGACTTGGTGGCAATGATTTGGGACTTAGTGTCAATTACTTGGGACTTGGTTGCAATGACTTGGGACGGTGGCAGAAAATGAAAAAGATGACAACGAAGAAGAAGAACAAGAAGAAGAAGAACAAGAACAAGAAGACGAAGAAGAAAAAGAAGAACAAGAACAAGAAGAACAAGAAGAAGAACAAAAACAAGAAGAACAAGAACAAGAAGAGCAAGATGAAGAAGAAGAAGAAGAAGAAGAAGAAGAAGAAGAAGAAGAAGAAGAAGAAGAAGAAGAAGAAGAAGAAGAAGAAGAAGAAGAAGAAGAAGAAGAAGAAGAAGAAGAAGTAGAGGAAAAAGCAACAGCAGCAGCAGGTAAAAGAGGGTGAGGAGACGAAGAAGAAGTAGTAGTATCAGCAGCAGCAACAGCAGTAGTAGTAGTAATAGTAGTAGTAGGAATAGCAGTAATAGTAGCAGTAGTAGTAGTCACCTGTTCGCTAACCCGAGAGAGGTCAGTTGTAGACCAAGTCACATGTTCACTAACACGAGAGCGGTCAGTTGTAGACAAAGTCATCCGTGCACTTTTCCGAGAGAGGTCAGTTGTAGACAGTCACCCGTGCACTTACCCGAGAGAGGTCAGTTGCAGACAGAGAAGTCTGTTCGCTAGTCTATTATCTACAATTCGGCACCGGAAGTATCTACAATCAATTTCCGGGTCAGATGTTTTAGATGTCTCAAGTTTAAACATCCCGAAAGACACTGGCCTGGAGAATATACAGGAGATAAACAGAATCTAGAGGAAACTATTGGCAACAAAGCGGTAACATACTTGAGCATCTTGTCGATGTCTTCAATAATCATTTGGTTTCTGTCGCCTTCCTCAAACACCGTCCAGCAACATTCGGACACTAGGTCGGTTGGTATATCCCAGAACTGCATCTCGCATTTCATCTCCATTCTGGCAGAGAACAAACGTACACTATATCAATCATTCCACACTTCGGGACCATATTATAAAAGCACACACATAAATGTATTCATTATTTCAGATATCCCAGTCATTGGGGGGGGGGGGGGGGGGTGGAGTAAAAAGTGAGTAAAGGACCCTTTCTGCGCCTTTAGACGTATAGGGCATATAGTGCTAGACCTATATTTTATAAACCAATCGGCAGAAGATGGGTGATGTGGTAAGCCTCACACCGGCTGCCTTTACTTCCCAGGGCTGCACCCGGTACCCACCCAAGGTTGGGTCGACCTGGGAGCCAAGGTAATTTTTGAAGGAAAAAAAAAAGCTGGCTCCGCCAGGAAGCGAACGCACGACCTTCCGATCCGCGGCGAGCGTCTAGCCGCTCCGCCACGGCGCCTTCCCTTCGGTGGTATAGAAAATGAATATATGATGTACACCATGTCACCCATAATGGTACGGGGCGTCGCAGGTCGACCCAGCCTAAAGTGGGTACCAGGATGTATGTCCTGGGAACGTAAAGACGGCTGGCGTAATGCTGACGACAGTACCCACCTAGTGTAAAATATGGGTACTCTTCCCATATGCCCGATGCGCCTAAAGGCGTGAAAAGGGATCGTTACTTACTTACACCATGTCACAAATCAATACTGATAGAGAAACGGTACTTCATTTTTACTTCACTCTAAACAAAGGAAATCAGTGAGTTTCCCGGCAGACGCCCAAGATTCTAGGGGTGTTATGGTGTCAGAGATCTTATATCTGTCGTAACGGCATATCGCTCAAGATGTTTGAATGAAACCAGGAATGAAAGGAATGCGGATAGAAAATCAGAATGTTAGAGGAGCGTTCATGCTTTCTTAGAGAGAAAAAAAGTTGATTCGTTCATTTATTTATTCGTGAAACTATATCTAATCTCATAGTAAAGCTACCTTGTATCAGACAGTAAAAATTACACCCGTCAGACAGTAAAACTACACCTGTCAGACAATATAGCTACACCTTTTCAAACACTAAAGCTACCCCACGTCAGACAGTAAAACTACACCTGTCAGACAGTATATCTACACCTGATCAAACACTAAAGCTACCCCACGTCAGACAGTAAAACTAAACCTGTCAGACATTATAGCTACACCTGATCAAACACTAAAGAGACCCCATGTCAGACAGTAAAACTACACCTGTCAGACAGTATAGCTACACCTGATCAAACACTAAAGCTACCACATGTCATACAGTAAAACTACACTTGTCAGACAGTATAGCTACACCTGTTCAAACACTAAAGATACCCCATGTCAGACAGTAAAACTACACCTGTAAAACAGTAAAGCTACACCTGATCAAACACTAAAGCTACCCCATGTCAGACAGTAAAACTACACCTGTCAGACAGTAAAACTACACCTGTCAGACAGTAAAGCTACAATTGGTCAAACACTAAAGATACCCCATGTCAGGCAGTAAGACTAAACCTGTCAGACAGTATAGCTACACCTGATCAAACACTAAAGATACCACATGTCAGACAGTAAAACTACACCTGCCAGACAGTAAAGCCCCACCTGATCAAACACTAAAGATACCACATGTCAGACAGCAAAACTACACCTTTCAGACAGTAAAGCTACAATTGGTCAAACACTAAAAATACCCCATGTCAGACAGTTAAAACTTCTCTTCTGAGGTTGTAAAGTTTCCTCAACCCCACTACGCCGCCCAATCACAGATAGTTAGTACACCCGTGTCCAGACAGTAAAACTACTGGTCAGGCAGTGAAGCTACCCCAGGTTAGACCATACAGCAGTACCCGACCATAGAGTAAATGTTTACTCTGTGACAAACAGTAGAACTACTCCTAGTCAGACAGCAAACCCATCCCAACCAGGCAGTTCATCAATGCCTACACCAACTATCCAACTATCTAGCAATCTACCTGCAGCAGTTTCTGGGCACATGGAGCTGTCCTGTTCTGTAGAGGTCAAGGATAAAACCCATCAGCTTGGGGTTCCTGTCGAAGTGTAGTTCCTGTTGCGAGGTCATGGCCATCCTGCCCAGCCGGGTGTCGGGATAGCGTCCCAGGGCAAAGCGGGACGTGATAAAGACAGTGCCACCCACGTTCAAGTACAGCCGGTCTGACTCGGGGATTGTGGCTTCCTCGTCATAGCTATCCAGGTGGGCATGCGCCATGTAAATGTTCCAGTCGATTCAGTCAGATGTGCAAGCTTTTAAGGTGCTTCCCCTGGGTGAACAGATTGTCTTCGGTAATCATAATCAAAGGAAGATACAGACTGCAAATCACGCTGTCTTTTGTAATCATAATCATAGGAAGATACAGACTGCAAATCACGCTGTCTTATGTAATCATAATCATAGGAAGATACAGACTGCAAATCACGCTGTCTTATGTAATCATAATCATAGGAAGATACAGACTGCAAATCACTCTGTCTTATGTAATCATAATCATAGGAAGATACAGACTGCAAATCACGCTGTCTTATGTAATCATAGGAAGATACAGACTGCAAATCACGCTGTCTTATGTAATCATAGGAAGATACAGACTGCAAATCACGCTGTCTTATGTAATCATAATCATAGGAAGATACAGACTGCAAATCACGCTGTCTTATGTAATCATAATCACAGGAAGATACAGACTGCAAATCACGCTGTCTTATGTAATCATAGGAAGATACAGACTGCAAATCACGCTGTCTTATGTAATCATAATCACAGGAAGATACAGACTGCAAATCACGCTGTCTTATGTAATCATAATCATAGGAAGATACAGACTGCAAATCACGCTGTCTTATGTAATCATAATCATAGGAAGATACAGACTGCAAATCACGCTGTCTTATGTAATCATAATCATAGGAAGATACAGACTGCAAATCACGCTGTCTTATGTAATCATAATCATAGGAAGATACAGACTGCAAATCACGCTGTCTTCTGTAAATAAAAATTGAGTCCCACGGACTGCAAAGAAGCAAATGCATCTGAACCAACAACTCACACGTATGGGTCAGAATTATTTCTCCTCTTCCGTGGTATAGCGGCTAGACGCTCGCCCGCGGATCAGAAGGTCGTGAGTTCTTGTTCTCACGGAGCACGTTTGCCCCAGGGTTGATCAAGCCTTTAAAGGGTACCATACCAGGCATAGTCCGAGGAAGTAAGTGCTGCCGGCGTGATGTCGCCCACATCATCCACCGAGTGCTGATTGGTCTATAAAATATAGGTTTAGCCCTATATGCCCAATACGCTTTAAAGACATGGAAAAGGGTTCTTTGTTTACTTTTTGACTTGAACAGAGTACTCACTGACATGGTTAGAATTCTTTTTCTTCCTCTTCTTCCTCCTCCTTATCTTCATTATCTACCTTCTTCTTCTTCTTCTGCGTTCACCCCACACGAGCTGTTGGAGCATGGCATTGTGCTATCTGAGCTTCAAACCTTTTACATTATCCTTGTTTAAGGGTGTTGGGTCTGTTCTCTCTCGCTTCCTCCATCCCACCCCACCCCCATTGTTTCACGCCGCCCCTCCCCTAAATTAGGCCACAGATCTCCCATAGGAAGGACATTGTTCATATCGGAGATTAAAACTGTAATTTTTTTTAACGTTTCTAGGATTGAAACTATTATATTTTTGTACGTATCTAAGATTGAAACTCTACTATTTTTGAACTTATCTAGGATTGAAACTGTACTATTTTTGAACGTATCTAAGATTGAAACTTCACTATTTTTTTTAACGTGCCTAAGATTGAAACTGTACTAGTTTTGAACGTATCTAGGATTGAAACTGTACCAGCAACCGTTTGATTGTATATCCGTCTCATCCTTCCCCTGAGTGTTGAGCGTCGGCCAGATCCCCTGGTAACTCCTTGCAGCGCCATTCTCCTTAGACCGTAAGATCTATCTGCGCCTCCGCACTGTTCACTCGCCCCAAAAAGGGCCCTCACAATATTTAACTTGTTATACATCAATTCTCTCAAAGACCAACCCCACGTCCTCGTCGTGAGAGGTGGTTTAGTTTAGTTTAGTTTTTCCTTCCACGTATGCCGCTAAGCGTTGTGGGGAGATGCAAGTTCCTGTCATAAGCAAGGCGGGCAGCATCTGATGTTCTGAGGCCATGCTTTTGGCAGGTTTCGGAGACCCCGTCAATCCACCGTTTCCTTGGTCTTCCTCTTGCCTTATATCCTGAGCTTCTTTGGTTGAAAATTTGTGATGTTATGTGATCATTTTTCATCCTGGTTAGATGTCCAAACCATTTCATTCTTTGATGTTCTATGTAGTCTAAACATGGCGTAGTTTTGACAGTGTTTCTAATGTCTATATTCTTTATCCTGTCTAGTCTGGTCTTGTTCGCTGCTTTTCTTGTGAGAGGTGGTAACAGGACAAAGTAGGGGATTGCTAGGTGTGGGCGAAGTATGGTGTGGCCTCGTGCCACGGGACCGCTACGGTAGCCATGAAGGCCACCCTGGGTCACCCCGAAACGTCCTGGCCAACGGGGCTCTGATGAAGTTGCGACAGGCCTAGCAAGCCGGCAATAGATTTTTTTTTTTACCGCTACAGAAATCAAAATGAGATATAAACGGACTGATCAAACGGCATCTGACCATGGCAATGTTAAGGGACTACGAGACAGAACAGCGAAATACAAGATTGCAACACTTGACACCGCTGGCCTGGGAAATAAAACAGAAGAGATAATTGAAATGATGGAAAAAAGGAAAATCAAGTTAATGGGGCTAGCTGACATAAGACGCAAGGGAAATATTAATAAGAAAATACACAGAGTCTACTTACTAACATATGCAGGAGGAGAAACATCGAAGAATGGAGTGGGTTTCCTGGTACATCCGAACATATCTAACTACATATTAGACATACATTATCACTCAGATAGAATTATTACTTTGAAAATTAAAAGAGGAGAACAAGCTGAAGCATATATACAGATATATGCACCATGCAATGATAATTATACAGAAGAGCAGAAAGATTAATTCTTTGACGATCTGTCTGATGAGATAAAGAAAGTTGAGGGAAGCAGCATACTATATGTGATGGGTGACTTAAACGGGAGGGTAGTAAATAACAGAAGAGAATACGAACAGTTTTTAGGTCCATATGCAGCTAAGAACAGTGCTAGAAATGGAAATGGTCAAAGAATATTTGATCTATGCAGCCAGCACAATCTTTTTATTACGAACACATTCTTTGACCATAGAGATTCACAACTTTACACTTAGTACAAATGTAATGATGTCTCCATCAAGAGCCAGATTGACTTTATACTTACCAGAGTTCAAGGAAGAAGGAGAATTCTTGATTCAAGAGCAATCCCTAATGGTCTATGTGACACTGAACATGAAATAGTTGTGTTAACAGCAAAACATCTTACATTAAAGAAACACAGAAAGAAATTAAACAAAAACAAGGATCTCATCAAGATAGCAAATCTGAAACAGGAAGGAGTAAAACAACAGTTACAACCGAAAGTAGAGACAGCATTCAAACAACTTCCACATGTAGTTGGCAATATTGAGGAAGAATGGAGTATATATAAAAACACTATGCTTAGTATTGCAGAAGAATTATATGGGAAACGGAAGAGTGGAAACAGAAGGGGAAATAACAAATATTCACCTTGGTGGTGCGAAGAAGTATAAGAAGCAATTAAAAAGAAAAAAGACATATAAACAGTGGATAAAATCAAAGAAAGAAGAAGATTATATAAACTATAGACTGCAAAGGAGAGAAACCAACAGGAGTGTCAAGAAAGCAAAACAAGCATCCTGGGAACGTTTCGGTGAGTCACTAGCAGAAAATGAGAAAACAGCCAGCAGAAAATTTTTCAAAGTAGTTAAAAATATGCGGAAAAGAGATGAGAGCTACAACCCCACTGAAATAATTAATGATAAGACAGGAAGGCCACTGATAGATCCATCCGAGATTGCAGAAAGATGGAGGGAATACTTCAATGAGCTCTTTAATCCTCTAGGAGATCATCAGGAAAGAACAACTGAAGAGCACAGAGCAACAGTGTTAGAACCACACATACTAATGGATGAAATAGAAAAAGTCATTAAACAGTCTCCCAAATATAAAGCACCAGGAGCTGATAGATTACCAACAGAAATAATTCAAGCAGGAGGTGAAAGCAGCATCAGATGGCTTCACAGAATATTCAATGCAGCATGGGTACAACAAACGGCCCCTATTGATTGGCAACATGCAATAGTTATACCATTGTGGAAGAACAAAGGAAGCAAACGAGAATGCGGTCAATATCGAGGCATCTCTCTTTTAAGCCATGTTGGCAAAATGTATGCCAAGATAATAGAAACAAGACTAAGACCAGTGATAGAACCACAGCTGGCAAAGAACAGATGGGATTTAGGAGAAATAGAAGCTGCACAGATGCAATCTTCACACTTAAACAGTTAATAGAAAAGAACATTGAATACAATAAAAACGTATTTGTGGCATTTGTAGACCAGGAGAAGGCATTTGACAGAGTCGACAGACAATTATTATGGAAAATAATGGCAAGATATGGAGTAAGCGAACACCTCATCGAAGTGTGCAAAAGTTTATACAGGGATTGTAGACGTGTTAGAATCAGGGAACATCTCATCCTTTCACAGTGACATCTGGAGTAAGACAGGGGTGTGTCTTATCACCACAGCTGTTTATCACCTACATCGACAGTATATGCAAGAATGCCAAGCCCATGAATGAAGATCTTAGTAAGATCAACGAATTACTCTTTGCAGATGATCAGGCCTTGATAGCAGATACAGCCATGAAATTGCAACAACATCTTACATCCATGAATGAAGAATGTAAAAAAAATAATATGAGAATCAACACTGAAAAGACAGAAGTAATGTCAATAGGAAAAAAGAAGACAGATCTAAACATAGCAATAGAATACAAAGACATTAAACAGGCATCTGAGTTTAAATATCTGGGAACTACATTTACCGAAGATGGGAAATTGGATAAAGAAATTGACATTAGATGCAGTAAAGCAAACCAAGTATTGGGACAGCTAGCCCCCTCTTACAGCATAAGACAATCCCAATCAGCACAAAGAGACATCTTATTCAAAGCATATTTATTCCAACTCTGTGCTACCAGTGCCAGACATGGTCACTCACAACAAACCATAATAGAAAATTAGTAACCACGGAAATGAGATGTCTGAGAAGGGCCCTAGGAGTGACCATAAGAGATAAGATCAGGAATGAGATCATAAGAGAAAAAGTCGGCACAGAACCAATTCTGGATTACATACAAAGACAGCAAGTGAAATGGTTTGCCCACTTAGAGAGAATGCCTTGTGACACCATACCATACAAAGCATACATGGAAAAAGAAGAAGGACGTAGAGCACGGGGTAGACCAAGAACAAGATGGAAGGATAACATCAGAGAAACTCTACAACAGCACGATATGCCTATGGTCGAGGCAGCCAGAAGAGCTAGAAACAGAACCTTATATCTCCCTCGACACCCACAGCGTTAAAAGAGGAAGTGAAGAAGAAGAAGATACATCAATTCACCACCAAGAGGTGCAAAGCCTGCCAGTCTATCTGTCTGCTCATTTCCCAACACTAAACCAATGCAGTAAAAGGCTAATTCAACGAGGGTTTGAAGAGGTTTTGCAAGACTTTCAACAGTGAGGGGGAAACATAGGCGGACTTTTAATCAAATTGCAACTGGTGCTAGTATCTTTCTCCAGATGACGTTACGGTACAACATTTTAAAGGTGGTTAAATTGGGTTTCCCGACTTTCTGATATTTTTAACGACCCCCAAAACATCTGGAACTGGCCCTAACCCCAACCCACCTACGTCCCACGAGAGAGCACAGCTTAGGTCCCACAAATGCATGCAGCCGATCAACCCTCCTGAAATATTAGACTGTACCGTGACCTGTGGATTTCCCCTGTTTGGGGTAGGATATTAATAAAGCACCTCAACTGGTACTATTACCATGTTGACTATTCATTGGTTTTTTAAGAAGAGGACGAAGCACGTGTGAGAATTTCCCGAGTGCAGCGATGTCCATTCTTGATCCATTCATTCAATAATTGATTCCGTTGCAACTCAAATGTGTATAACGTGCATGCTTATCTGCCGGTTATTTGCTTATCAATACAAACCTGTTATCGCGAACCACTAGTCGTTATCTGAACGTACAACAGCAATCGTCCGCATGCATGTCTTCCATAGTTCCGGTCAGCACCAAGAGCGTGCATGTGTGCGTCTATCACTTGCGTGTGCAAACTTCTTCTGTAAGTCCATGCCGGGTGGTGTTGACAGTCATGTCTGCCCGTCGCCTTCAGTCTTGGGTTATGTCAGTAAGGGGAGCCGACATAAAGAAAACATATTAGGGTTTTTTTTTTTTTAAAGAGAGCCAGAAATGGGGGAAGAAAGGGGGGGGAGGGGGGGGGGGGTTGGTGGAGGTTCCGTCTCCTTACATATGTTCTAGGAAAGGCGGGAACTGAATGGGCTTAGGTCTTGTGTAAGTGGCTTATATATCTTCTTCTTCTTCTTCTTCTTCTTCTTCTTCTTCTTCTTCTTCTTCTTCTTCTTCTTCTTCTTCTTCTTCTTCTTCCTCTTCTTCTTCTTCTTCTTCTTCTTCTTCTTCTTCTTCTTCTTCTTCTTCTTCTTCTTCTTCTTCTTCTTCTTCTTCTTCTTCTTCTTCTTCTTCTTCTTCTCTTCTTCTTCTTCTTCTACTTCTTCTTCTTCTTCTTCTTCTTCTTCTTCTTCTTCCTCCTCCTCTTCTTCTTCTTCTTCTTCTGGCTGTTACTTATTCCACTTCTGGACTGCATTCATGTTTTAGAACCTGAGTCTTGCGTGTGCATCCGTTTGACAGATCTGACTAGGTGCAGACTGTTGGTTCCTTGCCTCTCAGGCAGATACACTCAGACTTCAAAGGAATCTCCCAGTTAGTTGACTCTTACGACATGCTGCTGGGTAGGCAGTGGGTCTTTTGTTTCCCCTATAATAGGGCCCCGGGACCAACACAGGAAAGTAAATGGCTTATATGTGTGTGTGTCTTTTTGATCTTGTTCCTGTATTTGAGTTCAGTGTGCACTTCCGTTGTATATATTTGCTTTATGACTCTCTTTTCATTTCCAGTGACTTCAGAACCTTCAGACATGGTCTTCAGTGTAACCACATGAGAATTGTTTATGTCCAATTAAGAGTCGACATCATAGCACTCGAAGCACTTCCATAAGCGCTCCGTCCCCATCTTCAGCAGCAAACGAAGAGTTCCAATTCTGATGGTACCAGTAGCTGTCTGATTGTTCACCCGTCTCGCCTTTCTCTTGAGTGTTGAGCTACGGCCAGGATCTTCAGGTGCATGTTGAATATTGAGTTTAAAATTATAAGGGCCTGGAGATAATGAGGCATCTGAATGTAACCAGAGGGTCTGGCCGACTCACTACACTCAGAGGAAAGGCCAGACGGACACAAAACCAGATTGTGACCGGTTCTGTTAGTATTGGAACTCTGCGCTGGCTGCTGAAGATGTGGACGGAGCATGCATGGGAATGCCCCTATTGCTGAGATGTCAATTCTCAACTCAAATCAACTCAGCTCAACTCAACACAAATCGACATCACAGAACTGGTGACATGCCAATAACAGTTATTTCCTTATCTTATTTTTAGGGGGCGGTGGGTGTGTTGGGGTGGGGTGGGGGAGGGGTGGTGCTAACAATAGAGCCAAAAAAACCATGCTGGGAAACTGAATATCAGAAGCCAGGTTGTTGCATGTAGTAGTCTTTTGTGTGGCTGTTAATAACAAATGTTGGGCGGCGTATAGAAGTCTTACATCTTACGTATGTCAATGGCTCCGCGCGGAGAGAGTGGTCTGTTCTCTTATGGCAAGGCAGACTTGGTTGGCACTTAGCCATTGTTGGCAGCTGGTATAGGAGGGAAGCCGACAGGCTGGCAGACATAAGACATACTCTTTTTTTGATCTGGCAGCTTTTTCAGCGTGCTTCGTGAGGAGTTTTCCTTATGTGCTCACCGCTCAGAGGATCGACAGCAGCCAATTTATCAGCCTTCTCCTTATCACGAACAAATTAATGTCCTGGGCAAAAATTCACCTTATGCGTCTATCTAAATATATTTACACACACACATATCCGTGTGCGCACACACAACACACAACACACACACACACACACACACACACACACACACACACACATGCACGATACTTTATCTGTTTTCAGGACGCTATTCTGCCTTTCGGCGTCCAGTCTGAAGAGGCTCCTGGTGCGAGCCATTGTGTGCTAGAAGTTGCTGGTATTTATGGCCTGGAATATTGCATATATCTATGGCTTGCATGGTCGACCTTAGGTCCTACTTCATTTATGTCTGCGGCAGAACTGTCTGTTGTGCACTATCTTATGATAGTCTTAACACATGTCCAGACCATTGGATCTGTTGTCTCTTGTTGTAGTTTAGACTTTACTCCGATACATGTGTTCCCCGATATTGTTATTTCGGTTTTTATCACGATATTGTCCGCACGGCGAGAGTTACTTCCCGTTTTCATTTCATGCCCCAGACTGTCATACGCCCTGTCCTATGTTGTTGTGGTGGTGTTTATTCCTTATTTTCAGTGGTTCAACCGTTCTCTCCCCTTTTGTGTTGTCACAACTCACTTGCGAGAATATTGGCACGTTGTGCTACTTGCGTGACGGTTCATGAGTAGCGAAATAGGTGTGTTTTTGTATTTCGATTTACACTGGCGGTCACTTATGTTTTCTGGGGAACAGCCACTGCCAAGGAACGTAGAAATACAAAAACATCCCAGTTTCGATACTCACAAACCGTTACGATAGTGGCGCTTCCCCTTGCAGTACTTCTTGCTTGTACAGATGCGCCTGCGGCGCCTTTAAACACTCACGACAACACAACCTTCCACAAACATTGTATTCAGCGAGCGAATGCCAAACGAAGCCATATAGTAACACCCTCACAGCATAGGACAGGGTGTGTGTGACGGGCTGGGGCATGAATGGGACGGGAAGTAACTCTTGCCGTGCGGACACTATCATGATTAGAACGTTATTTCTAACCCTATCTTCTCTTGTTATATTTAGCGTTCGTTGTGTACATTTCCTTTCTATTGTTTTAATTTTTTTTTTCATTGTCCAATTGCTGTTATGTCAACGCTTGTCACTGGTAAAATACAAGCTACAAGGTGTTAAAACTACAAAGAACACTTAGTCAGCATCTAGTGCAGCCTGAGAGCAAGAAATTATTTATCTTCGTTGACATTTTAATAAATTAATTTGATGCAAACAAGTCAGTTAACAATTCCACACATAGAATGCTCAGTTATTGGACGTTATTTATCTATTTATAACACACGGAACTAAATAAAACAAACGCTTAGTTAACTTTGCTGATCTTTTGATTAGACTCACAGCTGCAGAACAAGTTTGTTCTCATGAGAAAGTCGCCTTGACCAGTCTGTTCTCGTTATGAGAAAGTCACTTTGAACAGTCCGTTCTCGTTATGAGAAAGTCGCCTTGAACAGTCCGTTCTCATTATGAGAAAGTCACTTTGAACAGTCCGTTCTCGTTATGAGAAAGTCACCTTAAACAGTCCGTTCTCATTATGAGAAAGTCATCTTGAACAGACTGTTCTCGTCATGAGAAAGTCACCTTGAAAAGTCCGTTCTCATTGTGAGAAAGTCACCTTGAACAGTCCGTTCTCGTTATGAGAAAGTCACCTTGAACAGTCTGTTCTCATTATGAAAAAAATCACCTTGAAAAGTCTGTTCTCGTTATGAGAATGTCACCTTAAACAGTCTGTTCTCGTTATGAGAACGTCATCTTAAACAGTCTGTTCTCGTTATGAGACAGTCACCTTGAACAGTCCGTTCTCATTGTGAGAAAGTCACTTTGAACAATCCGTTCTCGTTATGAGAAAGTCACCTTAAACAGTTCGTTCTCGTTATGAGAAAGTCACATTAAACAGTCCGTTCTCGTTATGAGAAAGTCACATTGAACAGTCTGTTCTCATTATGAGAAAGTCACTTTAGACCATTTGTTCTCATTATGAGTAAGTCACCTGTGCACAGTCTGTTCCCACAACCAGAAATGGATCTATAAATTATCTGTTCTCAGCGTGAGAATCTCATTTGTAGACGAGTTTTATTCATCACCTCCCCCCCCCCCCCACCCCACTTTTCCCGCCCCCTCCGGGGCCTTCTTATTTGTGTGGTTCCCTAATATAGCAGCGGCGTCCGTGGCTTAGGCGTTGCGAGGCCGACTCGTAATTCCAACGTACCGCTTTCGAAACCCACTGCTGGATGCGTGGATTGTTATCATGGTATCGGGCGTCGCAGGTCGACCTAGCCTTAAATGGGTACCATGATGTATGTCCTAGGAAAGCAAAGACGGCCGGCGTAATGCTGACCACATTACCCACCTAGTTCCGGCTGGTCTGTAAAAAATATGGCATCTCGTCACATATGCCCGATGCGCCTAATGCGTAAAGGGGATCTTAACTTTGTACTTACTAATATAGCCCTATGTGTCAAAATTTTCTCGTAATATGTATTTCTCGTTCCATATGGACCTCAGCTTGTTTATATACTCTGTTGTCGTGTCCGTTTAGATTTATAGTCGTAGTTTGTGTTATATTTTCTATGTAAAAGATCTTCTTCTATACTTTTAGGCATGTTGGGCAAATAATGCCAGATCTATATTTTACAGACCAATTGGCACATTGTAGGTGACGTCAACATCACGCCTGCCTCTTTTACTTCCCAGGACTGAACCTGATGCCCATTTAAGGCTCTAGAAGCCAAGGTCATTTTTGAAGAGGAAAAGGGTCTAGCTCGGTTCGTATTTTAGCCAGTGACCTTCTTATCTACAGAACTTTATTTTCAAAGGGTTACAAAATAGGCACGCAGACCTGTCTTACTTTCGGCCCTTCCAACATCTAGCCGCTACCCCACGGTGGCTGCCCTTGTATTTAGTATTCGTTTGATATAAAGACTGGTGACAAAGTTCGGCTGTATGTGTGCGGCAGTTTTCCATTCGTTCCTTGAGATTTCTAGTCACTATCTGTGGTGTACTTGAATAGGGCGTACATTTAATGATTTAGACTTTGACATGCTGTTCTTATCACGAGAAACTCCTTGGTCGATTGTTCTTATCACGCTAATCTCTTGTGTAGACTATTCTTATCACGAGAAAGTCTTTTGTAGATTGTTCTTATCACGAGAAACTCTTTTGTAGATTGTTCTTATCACGAGAAACTCTTTTGTAGATTGTTCTTATCATGAGAAACTTTTTTGTAGATTGTGCTTATCACGAGAAACTCTTTTTTAGACTGATCTTATCACGAGAAACTCTTGTGTAGACTGTTCTTATCACGAGAAACTCTTTTGTAGACCATTCTTATCACGAGAAACTCTTTTGTAGATTGTTCTTATCACGAGAAACTCTTTTGTAGACTGTTCTTATCACGAGAAACTCTTTTGTAGACTGTTCTTATCACGAGAAACTCTTTTGTAGTCTGTTCTTATCATGAGAAAGTCTTTTGTAGTCTGTTCTTATCATGAGAAAGTCTTTTGTAAACTGTTCTTATCACGAGAAACTCTTTTGTAGACTGTTCTTATAACAAAAAACTATTTTGTAGACCGTTTTTATCCCGAGAAACTCTTTTGTAGACTGTTCTTATCACGAAAAACGCTTTTGTAAACTATTCTTATCATGGGAAATGCAACTGTTGATTTGCTGTTCTCATCTTTAAAAAAAAAAACATGAGTTTTAGGCCCATTTGCGAATAAGAGAGAAGAAATCTACAAAATTACAAGAAAAACTGACAGAAGTAACATGAACGAGGAACTGACATTGCATTTATAAAAGTGGCCACAGTTTGGGTAGAAACACTCACACACATACACACTCTCACCCACACACATACACACTCTCACCCACACACATACACACACTCACCCACACAAACAGACACACTCACCCACACAAACAGACACCTACACATTATCCTCGAGTGTGTGTTCAGGTTTGCGGTGGTCGTCATCAGTTTGGGTAGAAACACTCACACACACATACACACCCACCCACACAAACAGACACCTACACATTATCCTCGAGTGTGTGTTCAGGTTTGCGGTGGTCGTCATCATCAATTACCAGGGTCTATACAGAACGTCGCTCTTATCGCCGGATGCCTGACAGTCTTCCATTCTCTAACCATTTCTCCGGCTGCCTGTGCTTTCATGGCTTGTGCATTTCGGACATCTTGTATCTTTTTTCACCGAAGGCTGTCTCTGCTTTTTAATTTTCTTCCGCAAACTGTGCCCTCCACGCCCGTTGTCCCCAGGTCGCCCTGACGTTGAACATGGCCAAAATACCTTAACTCTCGGGACAGGATTACATTTAAATAAAATTCAAGCAAACCGAGACAAAGTAAGTTAGTAGAACCCTTGGACCACCACACATACAGCTGAATGGTTCCAGCCTGAAGCATGTTAGGGAATGTACATATCTTGCAAATGCGATCACGAAAAAATAGCACAATTGACAGAGAAATACAGCCCAGAAGTCAGAAAGTAAATCAACTTATTAACCAATTGTGACCATTATTAAGGAATCCAAACATAACTATGAGTGCAAAGAAGCAAATTATAAACAGCATATTCATTCCAGTATTAAGCTACAAGTGCCAAAGATTGACATTATATAAAGCCCATGTACGCAAAATCACCACCTGCGAGATGCGATGCCTGATGAAAATTGCCAATCTAACCATCCGAGACCCGATGAATACTGAATGATACTTTCAAACAAATTGTGGGAACCGCTGACTAGATTTATCAAGAAACCGCAGATCAAGTGGTTTGGCCATCTCGTTAGAATGCAGCAACATCAAATACCATCAGAAGCACTGCATCTCCAGAAGATCAGCTACAAAAGCACGACCACGAAAAAAAATGGATCGACAACATTAAAGACACTCTACGCCTTTACGGCATGACAGTTGCCTGTGCCAGCCAATGTACTCTGCCACGCCGCTTAACGGCAGAAGTGGTTTATGATAAAGATGATAATTTGTAAATTTGAAAAAAAAAGGTACGGTAGGTCAAATAAGTTTGAGAATAAATGTAACAGAAAGGGAACGTATTTGTGTGGCCATCAATGTCACCTGCGTTGCTGTTGTACAAATTGATCACGCCCCGCCATTGAATTATGTTAAAGTCAAGCAAATCCAAGGGTACTTTAATTTTATACGATCACATCTCGTTGGCCTCGTGATTTGATGAGGAATTTCTTGGGATCCCTAGGGGTTTCCTTGGACAGTACCATGTTATGAGGGGGGGGGGGGGGGGTTAGGGTTAGGTCTAGTGTTAAATGACTAGCGACTACTATACCATATAACACTCTGGGGATTTCCATTCTAAATCTCGAAGCTGCCGAGATGTGGTCGTATAAAATCAAAGTACCAGTCCATGTTGTTTCGTATTAGTAAATGAACTTATTCATGGGCAAAGCCATTAACATCAGTGTTGCCTATTGCAATGAAAGCAACTAATGTATGTGTATAGCGCTGACAACTGTGTTGCTTATATTCAGAAATCAGCTTATTTGCTAAGCATCGATGAGAGCAATTTAGCTTTCACTAGACCATAGAGAGATCACTTTCATCAGTTGGAGAAGCCGATCTGACTGGAGAAGTTGGTCTCATTGGAGAAGTTGAACTGACACCATCTGGTCGGTACCAGAACATGCGAGAGGCCCTGTCAACAGAAACAACAGACATGGTCAAGGCACTTTTTAAAAATCTTACTTTAGAGCAGACATTATCGAAGTAATCAGAACATGTGGGTGGCTCTGTTAACATAAACACCAGACATGGTCAAGGCACTTTTTTGGCTATCTTTCGAATAACGGTCCCAAATTATCCAGGCCGAAAATATACCCTAACAGGGAATCAGTCACGTGTCAGTTTCGGACTTTCGCTACACGCGGAAGTCCATAGTTGACACGTGACTGATGCCCTGTTAGGGTATATTTTCGGCCTCGATAATTTGGGACCGTTTTTCGGAAGATAGCCTTTTTTTTTTTTTTTTCATTTCTTACTTTAGAGCAAACATAATCAAAGTAAGCATCACTCCGCGGCAGTTCTTTGTCTCGGCTTTTACTAGCTGTAATCTCCTGCGAAAAGTTTTGGTTGTTCACCCATTTCTGGACTTTGCTCTTGTTTCAGAACTTCAGATTTGCCAGAACATCCGCTTCACCAATCTGGTTTATTTGTATGCTGACTGTTTGTTTATCGGCAGACGCCGTGGTCTAGCGGCTAGACGTTCACTTGCGGATCGCTTGCGGTTCGGGTCCTGACAGGAACCGGACTTTTTTTCAAGAATGGCCTTCGCTCCCAGGTTGACAAAGCAATCAGTGGGTACCAGGTACAGTCCTGAGAAGTAAAGGCGGCCAGCTTGGTGCTGACCACATCACTCACCAACTGCCATTGTGTCTATAAAATATAGATCTAGCCCGATATACCCAATGCGCTTCAAGAACTGGAAGAGGGTCCTTTACTTTCCATATTGCTGGTTCGTTGTCTCTCAGACAGATGCACTCCGATTTCTTAGCTATACACAAATACTAATTAAAAGTAAAGTAAAGATCCCTTTTCACTCCCTTAGGCGTATCGGGCATATGGGAAGAGCACCCATATTTTTACAGATCTTCAGCACTCGGTGGGTAATGTGGTCAGCATTGCGCCGGCCGTCTTTACTTTCCCAGGACAGCCCATCCTGGTACCCGTTTCAGGCTGGGTCGACCTGCGACGCCCCATACCATGATACAAATTCACGCAGCCAGCAGTGGGTTTCGGTCGCGGTACGTTGGAATTACAAGTCGGACTCGCAATGCCAAAGCCACGGACGCCGCAAATACTAATTACCAACATGAATATTCGTCAGTCGGCTAAAATCACGGCATGGAAGGTAAACTGTATCAGAGTTGATTGAAAGTACACAAGACAGAAGGTTGTGGATAGACATGACTACCAACGCCACACGACATTGTCTTCAAGAAGAAGAAACATACCTATTTCTCTATGTACCAAAATACTCATTTTAAGTATGATTATTCATTGATTAGCTAAATTACTTATTACACTATGGATTCATCGATGAGCTAAATTACCCATTACAACATGGATTCATCGTTGAGCTAAATTACACATGACAACATGGATTCATCGACGAACTTATGTATCCTTATAATCATCACTAGTCACACAGCTAATTTGTCTCTCTCTCTCTCTCTCTCTCTCTCTCTCTCTCTCTCTCTCTCTCTCTCACACACACACACACACACACACACACACACACACACAAGACGTGTACGGAGACAGTGGATCGAGTAATTGCAAAACGTCACTGTGCCTAGAGTAACCTTCATCTTTGTCCAAGGGTATGCAGGTGTTGTTGGTAATGAAAGAGCCGACAGATTAGCCGACTCTGCTTTAGTTACAGAGTGCCGGCCCAATGCTCATGCCGACATTGTTAACGCCATAAGAGAGGTAGGACGTTTGAAGGATTTGGGGAGTAGAACATCCACATCGTTGCTAAGATTGCAAGAATTGGGAGTTAAGATCGGCATAGCCAGGCACGCGAAGCACACCGAAATCAAGAGAAGTCTTGTCAAGCAACACAGGACTGGAGCCATCAACGCTGATGTGAATGTGGAAGGGGGAATCTGAGCACCTACGGACGTGTTCGGAGTGCCGTGAAGATAACACAGATCATAACTTATAACCACCCCTGTGTGGGTTCCGGTGTCCTATTATAGGGAAAACAAGAACAGACCAACTGCCTACCCAAAAGGATGTCGTAAGAGTCGACTAATTGGGAGCTTCCTTCGAAGTCTGAGTGCATCTGCCTGAGAGGCAAGGAACCAACAGTCTACACAAATGTGTCAGATCTGTCAAACGGATGCACACGCAACACTCAGGTTCTGGAACAACCAGAACTTTCCGTTAGAGTTTACAGCTGGTAAACGCAAAGAAGGAGAAGATAACTTATAACTCATAACATAACACATGGGGCGAATAACTAAAACACACACACACACACACATCACACACACACACACACACTCATTACACACTCCACATACACACACACACACACACACAAACACACACAAACACACGAGTAGTGTACGCGTTATCAGATACACATTGGTTGTAATTCACCAAACTAGAACATTCAGAAACAAAGCTGGCAAGCCCAGTACACGCGGCATCTTGTAGAGTCAGAGTAACCTAAACCTGAAACTTGGACTCTTTGAGCTCACCCCCCCCCCCACAACCCCCTCCCCCTCTCCCATTTTTCCCCACCCCTAAATTTGTAAGGAACCAATTATAGCGGGTTTTATATCATGTTGTTGTTGATATATACGGTAGATGGGATGGCAGGGGCCGTAAATATCTGGGTAAAGAATTGGGGAGCTAAAACTTTCACTGACACCTTTTCATATTTCCAGACGGTTGTGTTAGGTTGTTATACAGGAGCATGTGAATCATATCTAGTTAAAAACATAGATCAGATTCAACCTCTGCAGAGCACAAATCCTATGCATTATTATAGGGGCCAGGTGTTGTTTGTGCACCATGATCCCTCACTCGGCCTGCCTTGTCCACTCAAAAGAATGGTGACACCAATACGTTTATAAAAAAAGCTTTCTGCAGAAGCTGTTACAAGATTGTAGCCCAGTGTCGTGGCTCTGTCGTCTCACTGTTATCAGGTTGTAGCCTAGTGTCATGGTTTTGTCGTCTCACTGTTACCAGGTTGTAGCCCAGTGTCGTGGTCCTGTTGTCTCACTGTTACCAGGTTGAAGCCCAGTGTCGTGGTTTTGTCGTCTTACTGTTACCAGGTTGTAGCCCAGTGTCGTGGTTTTGTCGTCTCACTGTTACCAGGTTGTAGCCCAGTTTTGTGGTTCTGTCGTCTCACTGTTACCAGGTTGTAGCCCAATGTCGTGGTTTTGTCGTCTCACTGGTACCAAGTTGTAGCAGAGTGTCGTGGTTTTTTCTTCTCACTGTTAAAGGTTGTAGCCTAGTGTCGTGGTTTTGTCGTCTCACTGTTACAAAGTTGTAGCCCAGTGTCGTGGTTTTGTCGTCTCACTGTTACCAGGGTGTAGCCTAGTGTCGTGGTTTTGTCGTCTCACTGGTACCAAGTTGTAGCAGAGTGTCGTGGTTTTGTCTTCTCACTGTTACAAGGTTGTAGCCGAGTGTCGTGGTTTTGTCGTCTCACTGTTACAAGGTTGTAGCCTAGTGTCGTGGTTTTGTCGTCTCACTGTTACCAGGTTGTAGCCTAGTGTCGTGGTTTTGTCGTCTCACCGTTACCAGGTTGTAGCCCAGTGTCGTGGTTTTGTCGTCTCACTGTTACAAGGTTGTAGCCGAGTGTCGTGGTTTTGTCGTCTCACTGTTACAAGGTTGTAGCCGAGTGTCGTGGTTTTGTCTTCTCACTGTTACAAGGTTGTAGCCTAGTGTCGTGGTTTTGTCGTCTCACTGTTACAAGGTTGTAGCCCAGTGTCGTGGTTTTGTCGTCTCACTGTTACCAGGTTGTAGCCTAGCGTCGTGGTTTTGTCGTCTCACCGTTACCAGGTTGTAGCCCAGTGTCGTGGTTTTGTCATCTCACTGTTACCAGGTTGTAGCCTAGTGTCGTGGTTTTGTCGTCTCACTGTTACCCGGTTGTAGCCTAGTGTCGTGGTTCTGTCGTCTCACTGTTACCAGGTTGTAGCCCAGTTTTGTGGTTATGTCGTCTCACTGTTACCAGGTTGTAGCCCAGTGTCGTGGTTTTGTCGTCTCACTGTTACCAGGTTGTAGCCTAGTGTCGTGGTTTTGTCGTCTCACTGTTACCAGGTTGTAGCCCAGTGTCGTGGTTCTGTCGTCTCACTGTTACCAGGTTGTAGCCCAGTTTTGTGGTTATGTCGTCTCACTGTTACCACGTTGTAGTCCAGTGTCGTGGCCCTGTCGTCTCACTGTTACCATGTTTTAGCCCAGTGTCGTGGTTCTGTCGTCTCACTGTTACCAGGTTGTAGCCTAGTGTCGTGGTTTTGTCGTCTCACTGGTACCAAGTTGTAGCAGAGTGTCGTGGTTTTTTCTTCTCACTGTTACAAGATTGTAGCCTAGTGTCGTGGTTTTGTCGTCTCACTGTTACAAGGTTGTAGCCCAGTGTCGTGGTTTTGTCGTCTCACTGTTACCAGGGTGTAGCCTAGTGTCGTGGTTCTGTCGTCTCACTGGTACCAAGTTGTAGCAGAGTGTCGTGGTTTTGTTTTCTCACTGTTACAAGGTTGTAGCCGAGTGTCGTGCTTTTGTCGTCTCACCGTTACCAGGTTGTAGCCCAGTGTCGTGGTTTTGTCGTCTCACTGTTACCAGGTTGTAGCCCAGTGTCGTGGTTTTGTCGTCTCACCGTTACCAGGTTGTAGCCCAGTGTCGTGCTTTTGTCGTCTCACTGTTACAAAGTTGTAGCCCAGTGTCGTGGTTTTGTCGTCTCACTGTTACCAGGTTGTAGCCCAGTGTCGTGGTTTTGTCTTCTCACTGTTACAAGGTTGTAGCCTAGTGTCGTGGTTTTGTCGTCTCACTGTTACAAGGTTGTAGCCCAGTGTCGTGGTTTTGTCGTCTCACTGTTACCAGGTTGTAGCCTAGCGTCGTGGTTTTGTCGTCTCACCGTTACCAGGTTGTAGCCCAGTGTCGTGGTTTTGTCGTCTCATTGTTACCAGGTTGTAGCCTAGTGTCGTGGTTTTGTCGTCTCACGGTTCCAGGTTGTAGCCCAGTGTCGTGGTTCTGTCGTCTCACTGTTACCAGGTTGTAGCCCAGAGTCGTGGTTTTGTCGTCTCACTGTTACCAGGTTGTAGCCTAGTGTCGTGGTTTTGTCGTCTCACCGTTACCAGGTTGTAGCCCAGTGTCGTGGTTTTGTCGTCTCACTGTTACAAGGTTGTAGCCGAGTGTCGTGGTTTTGTCGTCTCACTGTTACAAGGTTGTAGCCGAGTGTCGTGGTTTTGTCTTCTCACTGTTACAAGGTTGTAGCCTAGTGTCGTGGTTTTGTCGTCTCACTGTTACCAGGTTGTAGCCCAGTGTCGTGGTTTTGTCGTCTCACTGTTACCAGGTTGTAGCCTAGTGTCGTGGTTTTGTCGTCTCACTGTTACCAGGTTGTAGCCCAGTGTCGTGGTTTTGTCGTCTCACTGTTACCAGGTTGTAGCCTAGTGTCGTGGTTTTGTCGTCTCACCGTTACCATGTTTTAGCCCAGTGTCGTGGTTCTGTCGTCTCACTGTTACCAGGTTGTAGCCTAGTGTCGTGGTTTTGTCGTCTCACTGGTACCAAGTTGTAGCAGAGTGTCGTGGTTTTGTCGTCTCACTGTTACCAGGTTGTAGCCCAGTGTCGTGGTTTTGTCGTCTCACTGTTACCAGGTTGTAGCCCAGTGTCGTGGTTTTGTCGTCTCACTGTTACCAGGTTGTAGCCTAGTGTCGTGGTTTTGTCGTCTCACCGTTACCAGGTTGTAGTTCAGTGTCGTGGTTTTGTCGTCTCACCGTTACCAGGTTGTAGCCCAGTGTCGTGGTTTTGTCGTCTCACTGTTACCAGGTTGTAGCCCAGTGTCGTGGTTTTGTCGTCTCACTGTTACCAGGTTGTAGCCTAGTGTCGTGGTTTTGTCGTCTCACCGTTACCAGGTTGTAGTCCAGTGTCGTGGTTTTCTGTATTTGTCTTGCGCTTCTGGGATAGCTTGAGTGATGAATTTGTTCAATATTTCGCAGGTTTCATCTACAACATTTGTGCGTCCCTTTCTCTGTCTTCCTCTCGCCTTCCTTTCAGATGCTCTACAGTACAAAGGTCTCATATGCAGTGATTGTAGTCTGGCTGCATTCTCACTAGGTGGCCTAATCATTTTATTCTCTGTTTTTCGATATAATCCAGATATGGTCTTTTTACAACTTTCTCTATAATGCTGGTATTCGTAACCCTGTCTCGTCTAGAGATGTTACTGACCTTGCGGAGACAGCACATTTCACACGAGGTTAAATGTGGTAGATGACAGCATTTACCTTCTGTACTCTGGCTTCTATCTCTCCCTCGAGTCTGCCATCCTCCATAAATATGCTTCCTGGTGTTTTTTTTTAATTCTCGTACTTGTTTGATTGTAGTGGGCTTGGTCTGCCCTGACATAACATTATTTTCATATTGTGTCTTAGTACAGATAAAAGCTTGTCATCCCTCCTATGCACTTTTTAGCCCGACGTCACTGGCTCATTGTGGATGACAGATTTGGTTGCACAGTCCAAAACTCCGTGATAATAGAGACAATACTATCTATTACTGTTATACGAAAGCTTGGCCATATCAGTGTAAAACTAAAACAATCAAAACTCATTGAAACAGTACATTTTCTCCCATCCACACAAAGAAATAATATTCCTAATATTAGAAAATAAACACATATCTTAGACACAAAAGTTTTTTGGGGGAGAGGTGAGGGTTTCATTAGACACCAGGCTCACCTGAAAGGCAGACTCAAAATAAGGAGAAAATCCAGTCAAAGGGCATCAAATAGACTCGTTGTAATGAATACAACAACTAGATAGAACTTACTAGAGAGCCAGTATACAAATCTGAAGCAGAAAGGCCTTTTATGGAATACCCCTCAAACTCACGGGCCGAAACAGCGATAAGGAAATATGGGATAACAAATAATACATTGAGCAATGACAAACACTTCCGTAAAAATCTGAGAAAACTGTTGTCCTGAAACTCTCTGGATTTCTTAGACTGTGCAAATCCCTTTATGTGAATCAACAACGCTATATAAAGATCAACAATATGAACAGAGAAACGACAACACCAAATACAGACATAATATGCCACTATATAGAAAGATACAATAGCAAAACTGTATACATACACACAACAACAACACTGTATACAAAAATATAATAACGACACTTTATACACAGACAACCACAGCACTATATATATAGAGAGATATATCAATATTATGCAGAGGTACAGCAGCAACACTATATACAGAGATACAACAATACATTCGTAGAATAACTCACAGGAAAGCATTCTCCTGGCCCTGGTTCCTCAGATAGTTAACTCGGACCAGCTGATGCTTGTATGTCCTCAGAGCAACCAGGTATTGCTTGAAACTTTCTTTGACTATTGCAATGGGCATCGAAAACAGAATCACCCCAAACATGCTGCAGCAGACGGCGATAACGTTGCCGGGAACAGATGAAGGCACCACCCTGCCAGAACCAATGGCGGTCATAGTTTCATAGCTATACCACGTGGCCAAGGCCACGTTTCTAAAGGTGTGCTCGCCAGAGATTAACTCGGTCAGGTAGACCACCGCTCCAAATATGAGAGCAGCCATCAAGGCAGCCACCTGGAGAAAGTATTGAAACCTTTTTTATGAAAGCCGAAATCATCGGAAAGCATAAAAACGTTATCTGTGAGAGCCGAAATCATGTTTGGTGACGAGAGAAAGTATAAAAACGTTATCTGTGAGATCTAACATCATCTTCAGTGACTAGAAAAAGTATAGAAACACTATTTATGAGAGCCGAGATCATGTTGGATGACTAGAGAAAGTGTAGAAAAATTGTGTGTGAGATTTGACATCATGGTCGGTGACTAGAGAAAGAGTAGAAACATTTTTCTTGAGAGCCGAAATCACGTTCGGTGACTAGAGAAAGTATAGAAACATTATCTACGAGAGCCGAAATAATGTTTTGTCACTACAGAAACTTTAGAGTCGAAAATCACGTTCGGTGACTAGAGAAAGTTTAGAATTATTATTTGTGGGATCTGAAATCACGTTCATTGACTATAGAAAGTATAGAAACATTATCTCTGAGAGTTGAAATCATGTTCGGTGACTATAGAAAGTTTAAAAACATTATATGTTAGATATATAATCAGGTTCAGTGACTAGAGAAAGTATAGAGACATTATCTGTGAGAGCAGCCGCCAATGCAGCCAGCTGGAAAAGTGAAAGTAATAGTAAAAATTAAAGATCTTTTTTCTCGCTTTAGGCGCATCAGGCATGTGGAAAGAGCACCCATGTTTTTACAGACCAATCGGCACTAGGGGGGTAATGTGGTCAGCATTACGCCGGCCGTCTTTACTTCACCAGGACATACATCATGGTACCCATTTTAGACTGGGTCGACCTGCGATGCCCCATATCACGATACGTCCACGCTGCCAGCAGTGGGATTTTTTCGCGGTACGTTGGAATTACGAGCCGGACTCGCAACGCTCAAGCGACGGACGCCGCATGGAAGATTTTACAGACACTATATTCCAGAACGTGTATTATTATTTGCGTAACTAGAGAACGTATAAAAACGTTATTCATGATAGCAAACATTTCGTTCCGTGTGTGAATTATATTGACAGACAAA
Organism: Candidula unifasciata; assembly: GCA_905116865.2. Taxonomy (NCBI): domain Eukaryota; kingdom Metazoa; phylum Mollusca; class Gastropoda; order Stylommatophora; family Geomitridae; genus Candidula; species Candidula unifasciata. Next base: position 213,283 of record CAJHNH020008223.1, on the reverse strand, counting down.
GAATACAATGGTACGGCCATCTAGACAAAATATAGCCAGGCCAAACTGGATATAAAGTTTTGAACAGCAGAACATCTGGGAGGATGGCTGGGGCCAGAAATAGAGGCATAAATAATACAACTGAAACCTGCAAAAAAAAAGATGAAATAAATCCTTTAACAAAGCCATCCGATAAGTGCAAGACAAATACAGAAAAGCATAACACTGGGCTACTACGTGGTTAACAGTGAGACGACAAAAGGAGAATAAGCTGCGAGAGTAAATACTATATTCTTTGACGAGAAAGTATAAAAACTTTACATAAGAGAGCAGCCAAGCAGCCATTATGTTCGATTATTAGAGAGTACATAGAAACGTCATCTTTGAGAGCACGCCTCATTTTTTGTGACTAGAGAAACTATAGAAACAGTATATGTTTAACTAAACATGTCACGCAGGATTGACTGGCACCTTTTCTGTCTTTCCAGACGATAGTGTTAAATTGCTCTATGAGGAGGCGTGAGACTGACAGCCCGTGGCGATGGCGAGTGTGACTAGCAAGACCCGCCCCTGTCAAGAAAAGTCTTCCACAATGATAGCATGGGATTTTAGGACCATTTTTGTCAACATTTCATTTCTTCCTTTACTCTCAATCCCTTTCTGATATGCCCTTTCCACACAACACGGTCCATAGCATTTTGTTCCCATGAGTCCACCTCAATGCCTGTATCATTCATGTCCCGTTTGCACAAAGCCTGGGCAGTATTGTAGAGACCATATGTTGCCCATGCATAATATCACGTATAGGACTAACATTAAAGTATATGTAGCCTGCTTTCTCAGCACGCTCCATTAAAGGGAAGCAACCTGGACTCTATGCTCCATAAGAACAAAGACTGGATACTCTCCACATGAGCTGTATGAGACGCATTCTTGGTATATCATGGCGCGACTTTGTGGGTAACGAAAGTGTACTCAAAAGAAAAGGAATGCCAGCAATGTGGTTTTTCTAGATGAATTTTACATTCACTAGTTTGCTTTTGCACTGAACGGGCAGCTCTCGGTACCACTGTCGACACCAACGCAAGACATTCTGCTGCTAAATTACCTGCAGCTATGATCGAGCGTGGCATTACAGAAGCCTGACCCACAGACAGCGACTTAAAGTCATAGTTGACGCTGCTTCTTAACCAGCGGCTTAATTGCAATGTCCTCAGGGACTGACGGTTGCCCTCCCCCCCCCCTCTCTCTCTCTCTCTCTCTGTCTCTCTTTCTGTCTCTCTCTCTCTCTCTCATCTATGTGTGTGTATCTCCCCATGTGATTGATTCCATGTCACTGACGGTACTCACCATAAGCAAATTGAGCGGATGCGTGCATGGATAGAATCTTGCTCTCAGGGACTGACGGTTGCCCACTCTCTGTGTATATCTTCCCATGTGATTGATTCCCTGTCACTCAACGGTACTCACCATAAGCAAACTGAGCAGATGCATGCATGGATAGAATCTTGCTCTCAGGGACTGACGGTTGCCCACTCTCTATGTATATCTTCCCATGTGATTGATTCCATGTCACTCAACGGTACTCACCATAAGCAAATTGAGCGGATGCATGCATGGATAGAATCTTGCTCTCAGGGACTGACGGTTGCCCACTCTCTGTGTATATCTTCCCATGTGATTGATTCCCTGTCACTCAACGGTACTCACCATAAGCAAACTGAGCGGATGAGCGGATGAATTCAGGGACAGTATCATGATCTTGGTGTACTCGTTCCTGTAGAGAACTGTGAATACTCGCAGTACCCGCATGGCCTTGAATGAGTTTATAGTCACCTGCAGTCAAGGGGTCAGTGTCCATAATTAGTTTCACCAGAAGGGCATCACAGCCAGACCTACCTATCTTCGGCAAACACACGAGTACATCTAGTGCATAGGGGAGAGAACCTGCGGCTCAGGCCACTGGGCGCAGCCCCCCCCCCCACCCTGAACATTTTAAGGCGCTAAAACCCTTTCCCCTAAACGTTTTTTTTAAAGGGGCTTCTATGCCCTCTTTATACATATCTATTAATTATCTTTAAAAATATGTGTAGATACATCCAGTATTATTTTAAAATTATTATTAGTTATTTGCCGTTATGCACATTAATATCATTATCATCTTTATTATTATACTAAAACTGTTAAATT